>JASDQU010194280.1:0-17310 GCA_032191745.1 Picea mariana | reverse complement strand
CAAAAGAAAGATAATTAGTAAGTTAGCCTAATCTAATGTTAGAAGTGGTTAGTAGATATCTTGAAGTAGATGGTTTGAAAGTTGTTTTCATCAATCAATCAATTGTAAGGTATGAACTATTGCCTTTAGGGTAAATGGAGTCAATTTTGCAACGACAATATTTGGATGAAACAAATGATAATGGGTGAGATAAAGACAAGAGGGAGAATGGTTGAGGTGTTTGTAATGTAAGACCTTAATCATCCAAAACCCTACAAGGAAAAAATTCACTAGAAAGTAGGTAACCCTAGGCCCTAGCGATTTTCCTTCTTCTTTAGGTCAAGCTTGAAATAAAATGAAAACTTGATGAAGCAATAGTACTAGAGTGCTACTAAGGTAGGGCCCTAGTATATTCTTTAATGGAGGTGTCTTCTAGAAAAATCAAGTAGGTGGAGAGTTATTAAGATAAGGACAATAACATGTGCTTTTCTCCTAGTGTTTCACACTAGCAATTTCATAATCTTATAAGTGAAAAGTAAAAGATACCATAACCATTCAAAGAAAGAAGGATTGCAGATTTCTACTTATATTCACCAAGAATAATCTATCCACAAGCCCTATTTGAAGACTTTCCACCATGAAAATGAAAAAATTCACCAATAAAATCTCCCTCCAAGAGTTGTGCACCACTTAATTCAACATATAAGCCTTAAAAGAGGCTGAATTTCAGACCTCACACTTGTGTGAGTGAAAGATGATAAAATAATATCAGATATTTTTTCCTTATTTATACAATACAAGTGACCTTTAATTACATTTTAGGTCAAAAAAGGTCGACATGGCTAGTTTACATAAAAAATTAGTTTTACATAAAAATGACAATTAAAACCCTAATTTTTTCTTTTAGGGATGATGTCATGCCCCTCCTAGGGTGACGTTACGCCCCTTATTGGAATGCTACACCTTCAAAGTGGGATGTTAGGCCTCAAAAGGCCTCAGGAGGTGCCACACGTGCCAACCAAACCATCGTCATGCCAAAACCCTAACTGGATTACATCAAGGCTCCATATGATGATGTCAGGGGCCTTCAAGGGCCAACATCATGGTGGGAGGGAAAGACCCCCTACGTCCAGGCCTGCCAAAGAGACTTTGGTGGAACATCCTCCTTCTTCTCTGGTGTAATCTTATGGTATCCCTATGCCTCTGGCTGGGGTCACATCATCCATCTGGTGGGATTTTATCCCCATGGAGGTCTGAACTAATCAGCCCCCCATATGTACCTATCATGGTCCTGCAACAACAAAAATTATTCCCTCCATGGGCTCATAAGTCATAGAGATCATAGAAATGTCAATCACATCTGATAATCAAGATACCCAAACATGTGCATCAAACCCCCCTTTACCCAGACAAATGCTCAAATACGTTATGCTATTTAACAATCCAGGTTTGGAGAGGGTCTCAGGGCGTCCTATTGGGATAATACTCCTTTGGTGTGGGGTTGTTCCAGGTGAAGACCAATCTAGTTCATGTGAATGCATGAGATGGTGTAGGGGATTTTTGGGCAAGGGGTGCAGTGATAACAGGGAAATATAGGTCTTACTTGTGGGTGCCTCTGTAGAGGGTGAGATGCACCTTTTCATGGATGCAAGTGTTTCCTAGACCATTCAATTCCTTTTTACTCTTTGTATTATTTATTTTTCTTTCAAGAGAATAGTTGTAGGACACTGCCCTATCATGGTGACCAGTGGTGACAATGTTACCCACAAGCATTTCACAGAGATGAGAAGGTTGGCTCATGGTGATACCCCCTTTCTCTTGTCTATGCCACTAAGAGCCACTACCCTGGCATGGTGACTAGATGAATAATAGTGTCACACCATTACATGCCCATGGACCTAATAGGTTGGGTCATGATGAGACCCCCTATCCACCAACTAGGTCTTGATTTTTATTTTATTTTATGGATCCCCCTTTTTTTCTTGTTGAGAATCCTTTTATTACTTTCTCAGGGATCTTTGGGAGAAGCATATCAAGGTTTGATCTTTTCTTTTAACTTTTTCCAGCTACTTTTACCGGCTGGGCCTTTAGCCCCTTCTTCCCACAAGGCAAGGTACAAATCTTACTAGCTTGGAAAACCCAATTCCCAAACCAATGTAGGGGATAGATGAGAGGGAAAATGATGAAAAGTGATAAGTATGGAAGGAATGGATGATTCCATTTCATAGACCCACCTAGTGGAAACTCATCTCTAAGGGAACCAACTTACTAGGGAAGTCTATTATCCCCCCCACGCATGGACAAGTTAAGAGGCATAATTTCCAAGAAAACATCATGAAACAAAAGGGAATTCAATGCACATATTCAAATGTTTTGAGAATCAAAGTGACACATAACATGATATCCAGACTCATTACCTCATGGAGAAAGACCCACTTCTAGTTCATAACCAGGCCGATGGAATGGATGTTGTGGTTTTTGATAGATGGGAGGCGTAGAAGAAATATGGGACCTCTAGGGCCAAGCTCAAGTCAATATGGCTCTTGGTACTCTGTGTCTAGTACCCGCAGGCCTCGAGACATAATACCCTTAGTTATCGCTAGGATAGGGTATAACAAGTTACTTATAAACAATCTTAGAATCTTGTGTGACATTTTTCACAAATCCAATCATAATACGCAAAGGCTAGGGTTTAGGGTTTAAGGCTTCAATGCACAAAAAAATGTCGATAATAAGAGGGATTTGACCCAAAATGTTTTACTTTAGACTTGGCCCAACCGAAATGAGCATGTGAGAAATCCAATCATTTTAATAAGGGTATGCATAAGGTCACAAGGCGTTTTCTTTCAAGAAACAATGCAGAATCTGCATGTGACTAAAACACCAAAGACCCAGAACAACATGATCTTCCATTGTGCTATAGGAAATAGCAAACCAACATGGTAAATAGGAAAACAACAACCATAACTATGGCAATCAACCATTCATCATAACATTCAAACTTCTTCGCATGCATTTTTCCAAACCCAGGAGAAAAAAAGCCTTATTTTCCTTCAAAAAAGAACATGAAAGCATTGAATGACAAGAATAGCATGCATTTACATATCCAAGAATAAATTATTTAGCAAAAATATTATTAGATGACAGGGAATCAAAACCCTAGTACTTGGTGTTGTGTAGGTTAAAAGGCGCATTCAAGGGGTTGTTGCAGTTACCAGAGTTCAGTTTCGACTAACGAATGAAACAAATGCCAAAACCCAAAATGGTAGATTCAAACAACAAGTTGGTGCATTAACTATTGGTCACGTCATGTTAGGGTGACGACCAACATTAATCACTTGCTAAACTCAAGACAAGCCACGTCAAAACCTCAAGAAACTAGTAGATGCCAAGTAAGCGCCATCTCATTTAGGATGACAAGTTACCAACACAAACACCTACCATATTAACCGTCGTCGGTGAAAAACAATGTCCAACCTATAGTATATGCATACAGGATGTCCCACACACATTAAAAATATCAATATTCAGTAACATATGA
Organism: Picea mariana; assembly: GCA_032191745.1. NCBI lineage: Eukaryota > Viridiplantae > Streptophyta > Pinopsida > Pinales > Pinaceae > Picea > Picea mariana. The sequence continues at coordinate 13,790 of JASDQU010194280.1, read as the reverse complement.
ACTTCCAACAGTTAGCCACCATAACTAAGATCATCGTCCATACCATGCAATATCTATAAAAATATACATGTTGGATCATATCAATACGATATATAATATGTTTGCGGTGTGAATCATATCCCATGTACGTTAATACCTCCAACATTTTTTTAAATATAAACCATTATTTTATCACAATGTAACAATAAGGTTGGCATGACCACATTTTTGTAGCTTGTCCAATACGTATTGGACCATGTACCTAAAACTTGTCTAATATATATAAGTGATGCACTATGTGAATATGTATGCAGGTCACCCTTTTCTTGTATGTATTAAAATCAACATCTAGTGGATAAATATCTTGTCGATGCATTCATTAAAAAACTCTTTTATCATTTGAAACAATAGCCACAGAACACCTTTTTTTGAAGGTTATTTTTCCCAACATATGTTCTTAGAATAAAAAAAATGCCCAAAGAGGAGTTTTGAATACCATTTGAAACCACTATTGTTATCACTTAAATTCAAGCTCATATCGAAATAATCATCATGTAGGTGATACGTAAGTATCAAAGACAACTATTAGCAATAAAGAATTTAAGTAACTTTTCTTTCAAAGGGGCTCTTCCTCATTATTTATTTGAATGACACTATAGGGGGTCCCCACTTATAGTTTATTTAATATATATGTATATATAATATTTTAAAAAAATGTGTATGCCTTGCAATTCTTTGTAGGCAGATCATTCTTTGACGATTTTGAGAGTCAATAGAGATCCTTTGTATATATGTTTGTGTTCTTAAGGCTAATAAGACTGGATGCAAAAAGGCCAGTACACCTGTATTGTAAATGTAAATGTAATCACACCAAAATATTAATGAAAACACACCACTGTGGTAGACCAACCATGTAAAATACTATGGGGGGCTAACCTCCACTAGATAGAGAAATGAGGGATCAAATTATGGGATAAGCTAGGGGGATTAAGCCCAAAGGAATATTATGTTAATATTCCTTAAAGTATAAAGTATGGATAATTATTTTATCCTAATTTCTAATGATGGAGACAAGTGGGCCTAAGATATTTCTCAACATGAAAAGTGTCAAGTTGGGAACATGCATACATATAGTTTGGACTAGTTTATTTTCCTATCATTCCATCATCATTCCTTCACTCATTCAGTTGTCCTCTGTACCCTCCTATTACTATCACCATATATGTACCCTGGTTAGCTAGGAGTTGGACTGAAAGTTGGCCCTTGGTTACGGAATTAAGCGACGGTCAAGGCATGAAAGGTGAAATGCGAACTGCGCGGAAGACACAGTGACTATTACTGGGTTGAAGTGAGCAAAAGATCATAAAATATGAAGCGAAGTAAAATGAAGCAAGTCATTGGACGATGAGATCGAGGATGATAGATCAGCAAGGAAGAAGGATCGTGGACAACTCAGCAAGTGGAAAAATACACCATTGGATGCTTTGGAGCACCACACAAGAAGGAAGGAAAGACAGGCTAGCGAAGCCCTAAAAACGTGAGTCAAGTTGACCTAGGGTTCTAGACACCTAGGGTTTTTGTATCTAGGGTTTTGACACTTAGGTTTCGATCTAAGGATATCGGTGAGATATTGTAATGTATAAATAAAGTTCAAGAGGACCTGGGTTGGGTTTTTGTTGTTGGCATTATGATTGTGTGTTGTCATTTTAGTATGAATGATTATTGTTGTGAGAGAGAGAAGTGCTAAGAGTGAGAGCCTTCTAGTATTGTAAGATCTTTAGCTGGGTGCAGAGATCAAGTCCTGCAACTGGGTGTGCAGGAAGGGAAGGGATAGATAGGAGAATAAAGAAGATCTGCTAGCCAAGAGTGCAGACAAGATATGTATGCTTCGTCTTAATACATTATAAAGAACATTTCTGTGGACATAGCCCTAGAGAGAGGGTGAACCACATATATCTTGTATTGTGTGTGTGATTAATGATATGTTCTTTTTCCTTTGATATATTGTTATTGCATTATTGTTTTAGATCTGATAGGTAGTTATACGAAGTAAGAGAATTTTTTTAAGTGATATATAAATGACTGAATTTCTCTGGTAGTTTATCCACTTGATATTCCCCTTGGTTGTAGATATCTTTGTCCTGCAACCCCCTCATAGATGCTTCAGGTGAGACTGCATCTGCCTCACAGGTGTTTCCAAAAGGGCCAGTAGCTAGGGTTTGTTAGTGTGCTCTTGGAGTGAATCCCTGGGTCTGCCCATGTGCCAACAAATGGTTTCATTGCCAGGACATGAATCTTCTTGATGGAATGTCAAGGTGGTTCCCATCAAAGACAGAGATTCAGAAGTGGAGAGAGGGTCAAGAAAAAGACTTCGTTGAAGCCCAGAACAAGAACCCTAATCTTAGCACAAATGATTGGTTAGGAAGGTATATTTTTACTGATATACATGAGATATTCTTTGGAGGAATCCATCAGGAGCTATATGAGTGGTTAGCCAGGTTAGCAGATACCTATTTTGAGATTAGATCTAGACCTCCTATAGCTTGGACATCGGTTCTAATCAAGAAGGTCAAGAGAGTTGATAACACCATGTCATGAACAGTAGATCACTAGTTTCATAGCACCATTTGAAGGTACATCACCGAGTTTTCTATTGATAGATTAGAGTCATACAACCAAGTCGAGAGATATTTATTCAAGGGACCCAGAGGAAAATTTTTACATTTTATGAAGTTGAGAATCAAGATGTTATTGCATGAGAAGAACATCTTGAAGATACAATAGATTGGTCGGATTTGAAAAATATAATGTTCAAAAATTCGGACAGTGAAAACGACATAGAGGCTAGACATACGCGCAATGGAAGAGCGTTCAGAGAAGTTAATCTTGTGAACCTATTTAAGAATAACTATGGGGAAAAGGGTTTCTATAGTGGAGAAGAGGCATATCTGATGGATGAAGAGCATTCAGAACCCACTAGGGTAGAGAAAAGGAAAGTTGAAGAACCTCGCCGAGAAGAGCCAAAAAATTCAGGAACTGCATAGATTGGTGAAGTAAGTAATATTATCCTTCTTGTTTATTCAACAACATTAAGCAATCAAAGTAATACAAGCCACTAGAGCGTTCATATCACTATCACTAGTAGTCCAGCACATACTCAGTCAGGAACCCTAGGAAGATCTATGGCAGATGAGATGAGGCTCCCTATTTTTAGGGGAGATGGGTCTGAAGACCCTGATCAACACTGGTTCCTATGTGAAGCTGTATGGAATGTTAAAAATGTCACCGATGAAGCTGTTAAAAGAACTCAGTTTAGTACTACCCTTCGAGATCACACACTGAGATGGTACATGAAGCTTGTCCAAGGACATGCAAAACCTAAGACACTGAATGAGATCAAGAATGTGTTGACCACAAAGTTCAAGAAACCCAAATTGGAGTCACAATGTATCACAGATCTGAAAGAGATCAAGTAGAAGGTAGCCGAACTCGTTTGGGAATTCAATCATAGATTTAAGACCTTAACAGGTCGATTGACTTTTCAGATCCCTGATGAGCAGAACAAAGAATGGTTCATTTTTGTCCTATTACCACACATCGGAGTTCCTCTGATGAAACCAAATATTTCTTCTCAAGTTGAGGCACTGGAGATCTCCATGAAGTTAGAATCATCCCCTATGGGAGAATCCAGCTCAGGTATGAGTCAAATCTTGAGTCAGCTAACTAGTTTGTCTTTGTAGGTTGAAGATATGAAGAAAGACAAGCGAAAAGATAAAAGAGAATACATCTAGTGTGTCAGATGTTGTTGACATAGGGGCAGAACCAGGGTTCAACGCTACAAAAACTCACCAACAAAACCCTAACTACTGGCCCTTCGATAACACCTACGAAGTAGATGAAGTCTCACCCGAGATAGAGGTAGGAGTGGTTGCAAGAATCAGGTGTCTGCAACCTTAGCTGGGACACAGATATTTGATTATATCTCTTACAGAGCACTTAGCCTCGATCATTCATCAATATCTAACCCTTATTATATTTCACAGATATCACAGAGCATCGCAACACTTACTGAGATCTAAATTATTTCAGCACTTAGCAATAGTAGAACAGATCAGATCCTGGATCAACACTAAGAATCTTCATACATATCAGATCGAACATTCATACACATATAAGAAGCACAAAGCATAAATAAATATATCTAAATATATCAAAGCACTTAGCAGGAGATAAACATATCAAACCCAAGCACAAAGCATAACACTCAGATTTACGTGGTTCACCCCCATCCTGGGGCTACGTCCGCCAAATCTTCTTCTTTATTAGTGTCTTCAATCGATTACAGCACAGAGCCACCAAAACCCTACTTCTCATAGGACAGAAGATCTGTGCAGCTCTCTAGATCCTTCTTCCTTGCGCTATAGCAAAAAGCCTTCTACAACTTCTTACAATGGCTTGCACTCAACCTCTTACAGTCATGCACGGAGCACTTACAAAATATATTAACACTTAGATTTTTGGCCTAACATCACATAGATGTTGATCCATATCTCTACTTACTCTACCTAGATTTTTATTTATACATTACAAAAGTGGGCCTAAACGTGGGTAAACCCATGGGCCGACATCCCTTTCCCATTACATATTCCCAAAACCCAAAAAGGGGCCCAAAAGTGGGCCGATATCCCTTGATCTCTGCTGCGTCTGGCACTCCATCTTTGACAGGATGTCGAAGTCCCAAAAATGGTCAAATATGACCAAGTAACTTTAAAACTTGGTCAAGGGCCAACAAGCCCCCAACACTCACTTGTGACTCATCCCGAGTCACTCTGGTCTGAGCAATTCCGTCTCGAATTCCTTGAGCTTGACTCGAGCTACTTTGACCTGCTACAATGATACTCCTTATTTCTCAGTGAACTCCTGGATGCATGCTTCATTGACTGGTCCTTCTAGGAGTTGTTCTGCTACACTCACAACTTGTTCAATTTCTACTCTTTGGCTTTCAACTTCAGTGAATAGTTGGCATGCCTTCTGTTTCACTGGTTGAAGTCATTGAGAGACTTCCATCACTTTGGTCTGGATTGTGTGGATTTGTTCCTGGGCCGTGCGTTGCTCTGGAAATCTCTTCATTCTCTCGACTGGTGACAAGGCCTTTAGCTGCGCCTATAACATATCTGCATGCTGCTTCACTTCTTGGAGCTGCGACTCCAATGCTTGTAACTTTGGATTCTTTGTGAGGTTTTCATACGTTTGAGCGCTCCTCGAACTCAAATTATTGCACTCCAAGGCAATAGATTTCATTTTTCCAACTACGCTGTGAGCAATTGCTTCTCTTAGGTCTCTGATTTCTTGAGGGGTCTTGGGCACAGTACGAAGTTCTAGGTCTTTGATGCACTGCTAAAGCTGCTAGATCACTTCTTCGAGCTGTGCCACCTACTGCGGAATTCGTTCTTCAACTTTCACTTCTATGATGGTCACAAAGAAAAGTTCTCTGCTGACTAGTCCTTTTACTTCTAGCTGCTCTGCAATCAACTACTCCTTTCTATGTTGTATCACTTCTTTCTTGCTGTGACACTGTGCTTGAAGAGCAAGTTTTTTGCATTCGGCAGCACTACACTGCTCGACAAGTACTCCTTGTACCTGTGTCAAAGCCTGGATGGCTTGCGTTATTTTTTCCTGAGCTCGTTGAAGGAGAGCTTCAAATTTATCAATGATCTGGTGCAATTGGGCTGGCTCATCTCCTGGTTCTACTATTCTTGTTGTCAGAGGCGACATGGAGACTATGTGGCTAGACTAGAGTGCCTTTTGCACTCCTCGGAGCTCAATATCGACGTGATTATAAATCTTCTCCTGCTTCACCACATGCTTTTCTAATACCTCATTTGAAGCATCGTTCACAGCTGTGATGATGAAATTAAAATCATCCAGTGTGAGGGCAGTCTGCATCTCGGTTACATGGGTTCTATGTTTCTTGCGGGAGGAAGGTTTTGGAGGAGAAAACTTCCTTTTCTTTGATGAATCTTCTTCGCCCCTAAGTGGTGGTACTTTTCTTTTCTGTTGTTCAATTTATACACCTTCGATCTCTTCGCCATCACCCCCTTCATTTGGTGAAATGGATGCAGTCCTCACAGATGTGTTGTCTACATCATGAACCTCTTTAGGATTCTTCGTCTTGCTTGGCCCGGGTGTATCCTGCACAACTTTTGGGATATCTAAATCAGACAACTCCGTACGATTGGCTGGAATAAGGAGGTCCGTTGACCATTCCTTAGTGATTTATTTTAAGTCCTCCTTTGTTAGATTGTAATATGACTGCAAATTTTGTTTGTGTTAATCAGCATGTGATGTTATATAAATGAACTGGTGATCCACGTTGAACTTCATTAAGGGCCGAAATCTATGGAGGGTATTCGGGGTCATCTGGGGCTCAGACTGGATGGCTTGTTTCAACTGGTTGTAGTAAGTATGGAAGACGACATTGGACTGCCACTTCTTGTTCATATCATTAGACTACCATAGCGTACAAAACTTCATTGCTAGAGGTTTGAAGGGCTCGATTTCGGGGAATGTCGCACCTTCCAGGATTTCCCATGCAATGAATGTGATTAGGATGAGAATCCAGCTAAAGTGGAACTCATGCCCTTGGTCTTGCGCTTCTCTGCAATCAAGCTCCAACTGGTTTACAAGGTACTATGCCTAATTCATCTATAGTCCCTCCACGCACTTTCCTGCAAGGTCAACTACGAATCCAGACACTTGGGTGGGCCAGTTCTTATGAACTATCTTGCATATGATCAACTGACATGCGAGGCACACTGCGTCGTTCTGGATAGAGGTTACCTTGTAAATCCATGTGCCCTTGTCGATGTCGCCATAATTCTCTTTGATTCTCTGCGCTAATGCTCAATCTGAGGTATTTCTAGGGTAAATATCTTGTGGTTCAGGGCCCTGCATGCTTAGCCCTGTGATCCGATTGATCAAGGTTAAATCCATAGTGATGCGATGGTTCAACCATAAGTAACCTCCGTGATAGAACAAAAATAGTGACTTTACACATGCATTCACCTCCTGATGTTGTTTGAAGTGCAGGATCTTCATCAGATTGAGTAATGTTGACTGCGCGAGGTTCTGGGTCCATGGCTGCGGGATAGCCTTCAAATGTTTGTCTTTAGTCCTGGTCAGATATTTGTGTGGGGTGAGCATGTTGTAAGCCTTCCTATTGCCAAGGTTGAATTCACTAAAATTCAACGTTGCAAGCTTATCCTGGTCAGCTCGAACTGCGTGTATCCCTTTCGAGAGGTACGTTGTGACCAAACCATAGTCAAAATCTCTGGGGACACTATCTCAGTTGATGGTTCCGCTTAGAGGGGGTAGGTAGGTAGGTAGAATGCTCAGAATCATCTTGGTGTTCAAAATTTCATCTTTGTGCTTCGTTCTTGTCTCTGTCACAATTTTGGAAGTTCCTGCTCTATGAGAAGTCGATGGAGAAGCTTGGACTCCGCCTATTGATGATTCTTACACACCCAAAGACATCCTTCTTTCTGACATGATTTTCTTGGTACTGAGATCAGCGTGTACTTCCTTGGCAGATTCTTCAAGTACATTAAGATCTTCGGACATGCACGCTCGGGGTAAATTATCGGGGTCACAATGATCTCAGACACTGCTCAGGAATGAACAACGAGGGCACAATGATCACTGTATACACTTGCTAGTCTGCGGGCTTCAAATTCTCAGTTGGAAAAAGTGTTCATTGGTCATGGCGTGACAGGATAAATAGGCGATCTTGGCTGTTGTTCCAGAGTCTGTAATGAAGGCTTAGAAGTACAGTGTCTAGGCATCCGAAAAGTGAATGACGGTTATAAAAGGAAGAAATATCAACCTTCGACAAAGGAAGCTATGGATGATTTCTGGGTTGGTGTGGTCTAGCTTCCAACTGTTCCTGGATGGTTATGTCCTATTCAATTTCTTCCCACGAACGTTCAAGTTCAACCTGTGTAGTGGTTGTTTTAAGAATAGTGTCAAAAAGGTTTAAGGCAATATGTGTTTTATATGATAGTCCAGGTTCGATATTAGGTTGTCTTGTCATTGGGACAGTCATAGAGGAACAAAATAATAAGAAAAACTCAAAATCTTTAGATGTTGTCTCAATTTAGGTCGGATAAAGGAGAGTTTATAGTTCCAACAGTGAAAATAGGGTGAAAACCAAAGACCCTTTCCCGTAACTGATTTATATTTAATAAATTGTGTATGAGGTGTGAGAAAAACATTAAGCTGTCTATTATGCAAGGCTCCTATCAAGGGAGAATCTCATTGTAAATACAGGAAGAAAAGATGAAGGAATAATCTGACAAAGCATAAAATAATAAAGTAATCTAAAGTGTTCATTGGTCTTATACTTGCTGATAGTCGGTACAGAGGAAAAACAGTAAACAATATAGAAAACTGAAATTCATTCACTATAGTAGAGGTTGTACTAAATTATAGTGAAGAATTCATAAGATAAATATATGAAATGGAATGAAAAATGAGATACAAGGAAACAAACTCATAACACAGTTGTGATAGAATCAAGAATCTTCAGATTTGCTTTATATTAACTCTCAAAGGAGAAAAAATCTCTATCACAATCGACCCAAAAAGGTCCAACCTTGTTTCTTTCTTTCTATTGTATATTTATACAGTTTTACATATGGTGGAATTTCAATCACTACAAGATTTTTAGTTACGATAAGAAGGAGACCAATCGTTCCATTTCTTCATCCTCTATCTTTACTTGGTACCAGAAGTCTGCCCCTTCACTTTCCCGGTACATGTGACACATTTTTCTATTAGCCGAGATATCAACCTTGAAGGTTCCGCTTGACAATTGGCCTAAAAAATGTAACAGTCTTTGACTAGTTGTGGCAACCCTGCTTCCATCTGTCGGTCCAGAGTGTCGATAGTACATAATCACACACTTGGTTTAATCATCCATTTATCTATTTGGATTATGTCAGCCTATGTTACCTAGGAGATTTCGGCCGAATCTATTTCTTCCTTCTCATTTATATCCAACAATAATTTAGCTATATTCATTTGACTCAATTCCTCAACATTACCCTCGCTATCAATACCCAACAGATTACCATCTATAGCATCAAAAGCTTTTTCAAAAGATCTCATTACCTTCTTGGCTTGCAGTTTTCCTTCTGATATGTCGTGCTCCCATTCTTTCAATAAAATATTCCCTCTAGTCTACTCTGAAATGGAGAACTTGGTAGTACTTCCTGATTCCCTATTGTTTGTCTCTATCACAGCTTCTTGATATGCGACCCGAGCTGCTCCAGCTTCTCTCTCTCTAGCAGATAAATTCTCTACTACTTGATTAACAAGTAAGCAGTTGTCCCGAATTATCTCTACCTTGGCAAGAAAATTTTTTTGTGCTGCAGAAACTCTGCTCCGAATCTCCATCATCTGGGACTGGAATATCCTGATATCTATAACTTTACTCTCGGTGATTTCCACTCTAGCCTGTAGTTTCCCTATCAAGTCTTTTTGCTAGCCTACTTGTATTTGACTGTTGTGAGCTACCAGCTCTGCTTGTTTGAGCTTAGCTTTGAGCATCTCGACTTCCTTTTTATCGGCCACTATTTCTTGTTCTATTCCTATATTTGCGTAGTCTTTAGCAGCCTCCTCCGCTGTGGCTAATTTTGCCTCCAAGGTTTTGATGAGGCGATTTTTGCGCTTCATTTGATTTTTTAAAACCCCGAACGAAAATTGATTTGTTGTATCATACACCCCTAATGTTCTGGCTACTTCTATCACAAACTCCTCGTTCTTCTTATCTTTTCCATCAGTCAATACCTTAAATTTTTTGACCGTTGATTCTGCTTCCTAGTAGAATTCTCTTTTTAACACAACTTTTCTCTTCTTATCAAAAACGAATTCATTTGGGGGGGGCTCTTCCATCCTTACAGGTCGCAATTCTTCATTAAAAATCCACCCTGCCTCTATGTCCCCTTTAGTTTACTGTAAAGGGGTAACAGAGGCGATGTGGTCTCCGATTTGCTTAGCCGATTTCCCTGGGGTGGCAACTAGAATAGTCTTTTTCGGCGGATCGAGAGTTTTTATTTCCATTTTTGGGTTCCCAGTTTCTTTTTCTCCGTCTTAGTGCTCTTCTTGACTGGGTGCTATATCTTTGGGGCCTTCGGCTTATTTTTGTTTCACCTCTGCTGTTGTTTCATTCTCACCCCGCAATACTGGGGGAAGACAACTCCATCGATGTTCTTGGAATTTTAAAACATCGGCCCTTTCTTCAGGTGCTAGGGTCTGTATCTGAGCCAAAACCTCGGTGTGAGATCTAGCACCTTGGAAAATGTCATCCGAGGTTGAAATTTCATGTTCGAACCTTTTAAGTCCGCAGCTAGCCAAGTGATTACTTATGACCCTTTGCGGATCATGTTTCTTGAATTCGAGGTCAACCAATTCCAGGTCTTCCAGGGCTGCTGCCTCAACTTTAGCATGCTCAAAATCTAACAAAGAATAAGAATTTAAATGAATAGGGAAAGATGGCCATACCTTCTTAGAATACTCTTTAAGCTCCTTACTCATGCCACCAATTATAGTTTGCCTGGCAACCTCATGATAGGCCAGCTTGTCAGGTACGAATAATGGTAATGCATGTGGGGGAACAAAAGCCTCGAAAACTCTGAGATATGAGAATTCTGCTTCTACATACTAGTCATCTATACTGCTCAAATTCATCACTATGCTATCCGATATCCTGGGTGGCGGGTGGCCGAAAATAGTGACATGTAGAGGCACCGTTACCCAGTTAAAAATTTCATAGACAAAATTTGCCACTTTGTTTTCCCACAATTTTGAGTGGTAAACGTGAATGGGTTTGGCCTCTGATGGAGTCCAACTCCATCTCGTTAATGGAAAGGGCATCAAAAAACACACGACGTCCATGATATATGCAGACATAAAGAATGAAGTTGTCTTTCAACTCTCTTTCTGTGTTCGATACTCTATAACCCGATTGGTCAAGCTATCAGACAACATTTTAGCCCAGTTGAGGAAGAGCCCTCGACGACTGGAAATATTAGAGGTACCCACTGAAGAAAAAAATCTGTGGTGTCCTCTCACCCGTATAGTCTACAGGTCATCATAGCCACATATTTGAACTGTGGTTCTAGAGAAGATATTGAGTATATGCCATTATTGTCTGCCCTGAACTTCACAGGGTGTGAAACCCAATATTTGATCAAACTGGACATAGTCTTGTCGTACTGCACACACTCCTTCTGTTTAAAAGTCTCTAGGAATTCAAAATTATATGTAAATTCTGACACAGCCGACGAATTGTACATAGCCTGTAGTTGTTCGGGTTTGAAAGTCCCAACAGTGACCCTCTGCTCATTGATGATGGTTCTAGTTGGTATATCTACATGGTCTAATGCCCACTGAACCATATCGTAATAAGGGAGCAGTCATGGCCTGGCCTCTACTTTATGCATTCTAGATTGGACAACGATCTTATATTTGGTGGTCAGGTCATCTTTTTCATTGTCACTGGAATCATTCGAATAATCCACCAATTCGGACTGTAGGACGTTAGAAACAAACGACCAGGTCTTAACAGAGTCAATACTTCGAGGGGAAGTATCAGAGACATTGTCTGAACCTTGTCCCAAAACCTCAACATTGGATTTAGATGCTTTTCACGGGGCCATGGCAGGGGATTCGGCTTTAGCTCTTCTGCGATAAAAAAAGGTATACATGCAGAAGTTAGTTTGTTGAGAGAAGTTTTTCTCTACATAATATAGAAATGAGTTTGTGAAGACAAACAACAGATCTCATATATTTAAACATTCAAAAACTCGATACCTTTCAGGAACAGCATGGTCAAATCATTCCTAAAATAAATTTAGCAATAAAAACTCAATCTTCACTTGTCACTTCGCCCTGTTTCTAATTAATGCCATAAATTTTTGACAGCTCGTAATGCAAGTTGGTGCAAGAAAAATTTAAGCTTGCCTCATAGACTGTGCATGAATCGGAACACGAGAGAAAATGGTTTAGGTTAATTAATCAGGTTTTAGTAATGTTAATTAATCTTTCGGTATTTGCTTTATCGGGTGTTTTCATTCTAACCCCTCCAGCCCCTAAGACCCGAGACCGCGATAGCTAGTTTCAGTTAATAACAGGTGCAATCAGGATTAAATTTTTTTATTAATCATGTTTAAAGAAAAATCGCGACTTCGCGACTCGTGAATTCAAAGGTATAGTTTCCGGGAGGCTCGCGAGCTGAGTTGCGAGCTCACGAGATCGCGATTTCGCGACTCGGGACGTCGAAGGTATAGTTTTTGCGAGGCTCACAAGCCGAGTTGCGGACTCACGAGATTACGATTTCGCGACTCTAGATGTCGAAGTTATAGCTTCCGGGAGGCTCGCAAGTCGAGTTGTGAACCCCCGATAGAACTCAACCACGAGTAAACCTTTTTCTTTGATCTTAACCCGGGTTACTAAAACAAGAGTCTCGCAACTTCGGATATCGGGGTTATGACAAACAAACTTTTGGAGTTAGTAAATGCCAAGACACGAAATACCAATGACGCTTAACCATAGTTTCAAAAAATATTTAATCTTGATACTAACCTGAGTAACACTTTTAAAGTTATTTCATTGTTTCGTTCTTTGCGACTTGTGAACTATTTGTTCTATAACATCGTACCTGCAAAATCCTGAGGTAAGAAAAGGGAAAGTCGTTTAAACGAAAAACATAGTTTGTCTTGAGAGTAAGATAACCGACACTTCTCGCGTGATGAGACTTCTGAGATTTTGGATTAATAAAGGAGAATAATGAAAACCAGCTTTCGACTTCAATCATAAAAATATAAAATTTTAAAACGAGCTAAAAAACAAAGGCGGCTCCAACATAGGCTCCAACTAGGGATCCTGTTTTCTGTTAAGACGGGAAGAACAATAGACCACGTGCCAATATGGGGTAAATGGAGTCAATGGCTTTAATCTAGCGAAAACATTTAGAACAGTACACCGAAAAGGAAAGAGGACTTCGTCTTTTACCTTTGAAAAGTTTTTCAAATTCAGATACTTATTAAACTTAGTTGTAGTCCCTTTCACGACTTTCTCCTTCCCGTTACTAAATTCAGGTCTGCATTAAAATAATCGAAACAATTCTAGGAGACTCAACAGATCTTGTGGCTATCGGCTTGCATCAAAAGAAATGAATTATATGTTTTTAATCAGGAAAGTCTGAACTTGGGATGGAGATCGGGTTTTGGAAAAGAATTGGTTACCAGAGTAGAGTGATATTCATGTATAACAGCCTTACAGATATCTTGGATATTGCTTCACTGCGAGCGAGCCCGTTCAGTACTCCAGTGAAGTTATTTGGCCCCTTTTGCTGAATTTACTTTCACCACTTCAAAATATATTTATGCATTTAAATGCTGAGATGAGGGCAATCATTTCTGAATTTCCTTTCATCGTCTTTGGACTAGATGGGGGCAATCATTTCTGAATTTCCTTTCACCACCTGTCTTATAATTTGATTTTTAGAGAACGAAGTGGGGGCAATCAGTTTGTATGAGGGTTGATATCCGTGTAGTATTTTGCATTATAGGTCTTTCAACTTACTTTGATTACTCGGTACCAACCTTTCCTCAACTTTCACAACACCTTTGTCCGCAGGGAGAAAGGGAAAAATTAAATTTTTGGAAATTTCTATTTGAGCAAGCCTCAATCTTCTAGAACTGTTGAAAAACCTAAAAAAAATTAGGACCGCTTAAGCATCACTTTGTTTA
>JASDQU010194277.1:25859-45747 GCA_032191745.1 Picea mariana | reverse complement strand
TTTTTTCAATAATAATTTTAATGGAGAAATTAGAAGTGGACCCAACCCTAAAATAAGGAAAGTGGGGCCAAGTGACCTAAAATATGTTTTTAAGGAAGCTACTTGGAGAGTATAAATAAGAGGCAAGGCTCTCTCATTTAAAACAAACTTGAGCATATTGAATATCAATAGGTGTCTAAGGTATACAAATGATATCTAAGCCAAAATTCTGAGGAAAGTGAAGAAAAGAAGGCCGAAATCCAAGGAAGGATAAATTCTTTTGATGGTGCTTTCTAACGTATGTTATTTTCAGGTCATCTCACCATTTTCACTATAAATTTTTTTCTATAATGATTCAGATCCTGAAATTGCTATGAAAGTGAGAAAACATATCCAAGTATCTTTGGTTAAAAATGCATCTTGTGGGTTGTTGTATTTTGGGAGTTACACTCTGTGGAAAATAGGGTTTGTGGCCAGTCCTGAAATTAGTCAAAATCAGGTGTTTCGGGTAAAAACGTCATAAATTATTCATAACAGATCCAAATTCAGTGAGACCAAATGTGTTGGTTAGGGTACAGTTTGTAGTATGCTGCTCCAAAATATTGAAATGATGCTCACCGTGAGACTGGACCAGTCACTACATGAAGCAATACTTGTTGCTCTTTGTGGACAAGGCTAGTGTGGTGGAAAATGCACTACTACCAATGATCATCGTGAAGCGTGGTGAAGAAGAAGGTATCTATGGGATGTTTTGTCCATCCATCTCTCGACACTCCATGTTTTCTACCTGCATGCCTCAAGACATCATCTCCTAAGTTACCCTTATTTGGGGGGGAAGGTTTCAAGGCCCCATAAGAGGGCCCATGGGCATGATTTGTGGCAATTTGGACCACACTGTGTCTCTATTTTTAAGAGTGATTAAGAAAAATGAAAGAAGTGGAATAGGTCACCAAGGATCCATAATATCTGAAAACCATATCCAAATCAATATAGGTATGCTTGATCCTTGGAGAAGATTTTATTTTTACAAAAATTTTTGATGGAATAAAATTATCCCTACTCTATAATTGTTCCTCATTTCATGTCAAATTGGTTCTTTACATCACTCCCACAAGATTATATTATGTTCCATTTAATTTTCACAATGCATTACATAGTAGATGAATTTCATTTATTTCATAAAAAATCCAAATAGTGAGTTGAACCATAATTGGAAGCTTTGAAGAGAAAATTGCATGTTGGGTCATAACCAAAGTGTTCACCATTTTTAATGGATAAAAGTTTAAATTGGTCCTTTTACTATGTGTGTTGAAATTACTCTTACTCTGGAACCTAGATAATTTGTTATCTATTGATTTCCTTATTGCAATCAAATTAGCATCTTGCAAAACAAGAATACACTATTGAAATATTCAACTCAATAAATCTAGTGGAATCAAAACAAGAAACACAATCTTCCACACATAAACACCAATATGTTTTGGTAGATACCCCTAGGAAAAAACCTAATGGAAAAAAAGGGTTGAGAATGATTTTATTATGCTAAAATCAGGGCTCTCGCAATAGGGATAATGGACTACTGAGAGAAATACAATTGCAGACAAACCTAGAAAAGTATGGTTTATTGTATGGCCTAGAACTGCACGATTTTTAAGGTGTATGCACCTTTCCTCTAGAAAACATACATACATACGTGAATTTCTCCACTAAAACCCGTGTACATGTATGAAAATACTATATGGAAACATGTGTACTATGCTACACTTTCCTATGGCTTCCTCTGGATGAAATCCACCTATTTTTCCTTTGTTCTCTCTTCTCCTTGACCCAATATCTAGATGGAAATACTTTTCCAACTATCTGAGATATTGACTCACATTCCTTCATGATTCAACCCTCTGCGACAACTCTCTCAACACAACTCCTGTCAAGTATCAAGTGTCTAAAGTGTCTTGTCCTTCACCTTAGCCTTGCTTTTATAATCTTGAGTTATAATCTATTTCTAATCTACAAAGTGATTGATGATTGATATTAACTCTCACCTCACTTGAAATTTACATGCTAATTGGTTTCATCACTTCCCTTAAATAAATCAATTAACTAATTACATAATTAAGTAATAAAATCACTTTACTTTAATAATTCTTTTAATTAAAGTAAATATACCAAGGTAAAATTCTTTGGATTATTTCCACACTTCTAGACACATAGACCTATCTGTAAATACTTTTCTTATTCTATCACTAGCATCAACACTCCCTCTTATAAAGGAAGGTATTCTGCACCACTCCAAGTCTGTATCTAAAGAACACAAACTTCTTTTTCTCAAAGGGTTTGGTCAAAATATCTACAACCTGCTCATCTGTGGAAATATATTGGAGCTTCACTCCTGCCTTTTGTATCGTATCTTGAATGAAGTGATATATGATCTCTATATGATTGGACCTGTCATGGAATATTGGATTCTCCAATATTTTGATACAAATTGGGTTATCAAAATATACTGATGTAGGCTCCAACTCATGATCAGATAAACTCTTCACAACTAGCCATACTCACTACCTTATACTATGCCTCTTATGATCTGAGTGCTACAAAATTATCCTTCTTGATAAACCAGGTAATTATTGTTTATCCCAAGTTGAATAAGGAACCCTAAGGTTCTCTTTCTATCTAGTACACTCCCTTCCCAATATGAGTTTGTATATCCCTACAACTTCACTCCATCTCCTCTAATATATCTCAATCCATACTCCATTTTTCCTCTCAAGTACATGAGCACAAGTTTTTCTACTGCCCAATGCACCTTCCTCAACTCCACCATGAATTGAATAAAGGTGTTCACAAGAAAATATATATCTAGTGTGGTGTTGACCAAATGCATCAAGGACCCTATTAGCTACTTGTATATCCTAGGAACCACCAAATTTGAATCTAAAGTGATCGCCTTATTCATATTGGTAATCATAGTTGTATACATCGGTCTATTGTAATCCATCTTGAATCTCTTCGAAATCTCAACTCCATAATTTCATATTGGTAATCATAGGTGTATCCATCGGTCTAATGTAACCCTAAAAAATAATGCATCGAGGCAATTTCCTTCATCCTAAACTCACTAGATAAATCAACTTTACACTCTACAATAAGCTTCTCTACAACTGTGAGAAATAAATCATCAACGTATAGAACCAAGACAAGGTTTTCCTCTCTAAAAAGTATGAAGTAAAAGTTAGTATCCTCCTTGCTCTTGGTAAATTTATACTCTGCAAATATCTGTCAATCCTATTATGCCTCTCCCTGGGTGCCTATTTGAGTGTGTAGAAATATTTTTTAAGCCTACACACATGAGAATCCCTACCATGTACCTGAAATTCCTAAGGTTTATCTATATATACTTCCTTCTCAATGATCCAATTGATGAAATCTATTTTCACATCCATTCAATGTACCCTCCTGTAACATCCCTCTCTTGTGCACACCAAGAAGACTTATTCTTTGAGGACACTTGCATGCAAGTGATCCAGTTCATTATACAATTGGTTGTTTTGATTATGATTATGAGCTATTGTGGATTCGATGATATGTTATTTTTGTTGTATTTACATCGACGGGTGTTATTGACTAGGTTCTCCTAAGTGTGTTGGACTATGGACGTTAGAGGGTGCCGAGGCATCAATGAAACTCCTTGGACTCCGGATCAAGTCAAGGAGTGGAATGTTAGGGTTTGAATGTTGTTGATGTGACATGTGTACATATGATTAGATATTATGATGTTGATTGTTATCGCTGACATGTTTTGATGATGGATGCAGGTTGACAATATGTTGTTGACCAGACTCACATTTGGAGTAAAGGGGTCACGCACGTCAACCAAAGACATTTAGTGAGAGGTGTGGAAGCAACCCTGCCATAGCCTACTAGCACTCTCATCATGGTGCGAACTTTAGTTTAATGATTACCTAATTCAAAAAACCAGTGATGTCATGAGGGAAAACTATGACAGTCGCTCACGATGATTCTAAAGGGAGCGCAATAAGGCAGTGTCCTTATTCCTTAGAGGCCCTTAGTCTCCAAGAAGATCACCTGACGAATTATTGATTCCAGGGGTTTGACGTCTACCAAATTCATTCAAGAGGCAAGTGGCACCCTTGGAGCATGTAGTGCGTCTTAAAAGGAACGTCGCGTGAATAAAGCAAAAAGAGGCAAGTGGAACCCTTGGAGAAGGTAGTGTGTCTTGAAGGGAACATCACGCGAATAAAATAGAAAGAGGCGAGTGGCACCCTTAGAGCACGAAATGTGTCCTGAAGGGCATGTCACGATTTTAACTATGGTAATTTAATAAACCTAGTGCCTACAAAACTATGCCTCCTTAGGACCTAGTTGGCCTTAAAATTAATGATGTGATGAGTTAAGTTTAATAAAAAAATTCCCTTTGAAATTGTCGCCTAGCCTAGTGAAATTAAAAACTTAGGTCTAAGTAGAACCTTTGAACAAACAAAAAAAACTAATTAGACATGTAACAAGAAACGGGTAAAGAAATTTCAAACATTAATAACTAAAGTAAAATTTTAATGGACGATTAATTTATTAAAAGGGTAATTTGTTGTCTTTTTCTAAACTTGCTAATTCTGAACTTAGTTAAAAAGGGGATCTTAAATAAAATGGGAAACTTAAAGAAAAAGGGGAATGCCTAACTTAGTAAGGAATCTAGCTTTTGGAACTTTCTATTTGTGAACTCAACTAGGCTTTAAGTAAGGCATAAGTCATTTAAGAATTGTAAGGGAATAAGGGGACACCGATGAGCGTTTTTAGGAATGCTTTTAGGTGGGTGAGGGAAATAGGCAAATTTAATTAATTAATAAATTGATTTTCTGGTGCAACTAGGGGATCGATCGACATGTGTACGGGGGAGGTTTTTCCTAATTAAATTTAATAAAAAGAATATAATGAGGGTTTGGGAAACTAATCACTTGAAAACTCTATAAAAAGGATGGCGGGGGAGAATTATGGATCACATCTGTCTTGTGTAACGTTAAGCTGCAAAATTTTTATCTTGACTGAGTTTTGCTTGTGGGAGTTGGGATACCCAGCTCAGGTAACAAGTGGTAGCTTGACCTTGCGAGGTGAGCTGGGAGCTATAATTCTTTGGTATTGTGTGCATGGACCCTTTGTGGCTTGAGGGGCTTAGGGGGGAGAAGAGTAACCCTATCATTATCTAGGAGGTACTGGTGAAGTCTCATTGGTCGGTAAGCGAGATATGGACGGAGCGAATGCATGGGATAGCGTCTACGAGATCATCTCCTTCGGATACGGTATGCGTGTGTAAAATTTTCATTAGTAGATTGTTAAAAAAAAATTGTATATGGATTTCAATATTGATGAAAATTGTAATCAATTTCCAGAACAATAGTTCGTAATCTCAATTGAAATTGATCTGATAGTGAAATTCCTGGAAGACTCTGTGAACTATCCTGATAGTTTAATGTATGTAGTTTTTCTTCCTTCAGACTGTGGTTTAATTTTTGAAAGTTTGGGTAATTCACCAAGGCCTGTTAACTTTTATAGAGAACTTTTATAAATGTTCTAAATTTTTGCTTCATGGATTGACATCTTGTTGCATTATTGTGTAGAGATAAATCCTATCCTCTTATATCTTACTATATGTCCTTAGATCATTTATTATTAATTTTTTGTTGTTTTTGTGTAAGATAAAGTCTAGAAACTCAAATGATTACAATATATCCCCTATTGCCCTGGTTAGTTGTGGCGAAGCCTTTAATGTAAATGAACTGTAGCCTTATGTGAGTAATCTATCTAAGTAATTTATACTAAGTAATCTATCTATACTTTTCATTGAAACCTCAACTAAGTAATCTATCCCCTACTATTTTTCTGTTTTATTTATGGCCCGTGTGATGAACCTTTTCCACACAAATTTTTTTCTGCTATATATTACTTGTATAATGATTTTATTTAGACGCAAATTATAGACTGGTCTCTCTTTCCATGTTCTGCATGTTTAAAACTTCAACCATCTTTCTTGTATCCTTCCTTAGCCATTATGGCTGCAACCCTGGTGTTTCCATGCTCTGCGTTCAGAAAAACTCTCCCAGTTTCCTCATATTTCCCATAGTGAGAGTTATTTATGTGTTTTCCTATGAGTTGCACCTATTCACCAGGCGTTGGATGAGAGACTTTCTATGTTGCGTATTACCACTAGCAACAACATGCTCCCTTAATTAATGAACATAACAATGGGGCTTCCCTTGGACATGTTCCAATGGAAGAGAAACCATTGCACAGAGCTAACTCGATCGAGCAAGCATAGCATTTCTCTCGACGTTTTTACATGAGATGTCACTAGGCGTTTTCACCATGCATTAACCCAACGAAAGTTCCACTTCACCATTTTGGTTGGCCTATTTTTAAATTATGCTCCCGTGCTCAGTTTTTTATGAAGTCTTTACCCTTCTACATTGGGTTCTTATGATCATACTACACCCATGCCGCCCACCCCCATGCTTGTCCTGGAGAGCGATTTATTGTCTTGCCATGAATTTTGTGGTAGTTTAACTGAAGTTTGCAGCTGGAGTCTGGAGTGATCCCGGTGACTTTTCATGAGGATAGAACTTAAGCCCTTATTCTTATAGAAGGGATAAAGGCAAACACCGTTAACTGCGTGGCAAGATGTCTAGAAGGTCAGCAGGTGAAGGATGAACGTATACATTCGACATGATTACTACAAACACGCGCTTTTATGGAATTGAAATGGGAAGTAATTTTGAGGGACTTTATTGTTGGGATTGTCGTTAACGGAATGGATTCGGGACTTGATTCTCATGACAGTTGACACCCTGAAGGAGAGTTCACATTTTTTCCCTATTCTTACGATGCATCAGGTGCTAGGTATAGTTAGATTTTATATCAGCAAGACTTGAGATTGTCAAACATACCAAAGGAATTGCATCTGATAAGGGATTCAGTGTTTGCAAGATGATTTTGGATGAGTTTCCCAAGAGGCCTTGGGAACACCACTAAACTTTAGTACAACATGTCCTTGAGATAGACATGTTGACCGAAGGAACGAACCAATTTGGGAAGGTTGTGTTTTGTATGTGTGTGTTGGACCAACATAAACGTTGGGATTAGTTTTGGACACTGGCCAACTTTGTGTACGACAACAGCTATGAAAGCACCATTGATATGGTGCCATTTTAGTTTCTTTATGGGAAATTGTTTCGGACGCCTTTGAGTTGGGATCAGCTCGAGGATGGGGCCCTGGTAGGACCAGAAGCGATCCAATAATCGAAAGAACAAGTACAAATGATATGAAAAAGGGTTGGAAGAAGTGCAATATCAACATAAGGGTTTTGTCGATGCACAACATGTGACCATAATTATGAAGGGCCTAACGAATAATCGTGCCTCATTTCTTGAGGCGTTGCTTGATATTTAACTTGTATTTGTGTGTGACCTTAGGTCAGTAATCCTACACATGTTTTTGACATGATTTCCTTGCAGGTTTCAGATGAGGGTGCACTCACGACGGAGCCAATCCACATCCTGGACCATCACATTCGATAGCTACGACATCGAACAGTAGATCAGGTCAAGCTCCAGTGGGAAAACTATAGTTCGCACTTGGCAACCTGGGAGGAAGCATATGATATGTGTTAGCATTTTCCATTTTTTTTATAGCTAGACCTATGATATTGTGATACACTTTATTTCAGCACTTACATACTCTGGAACTTCGGGATGAAGTTTAAAACAAGAGGGGGTGTATGTAACATCCCGCTTTTGCGTGCACTAAGCGGGCTTAATCTTTTAGGACACTTGCATGCAAGTGATCCGGTTCATTATACGATTGGTTGTTTTGATTATGATTATGAGATAATGTGGATCTGATGATATGTTATTTTTGTTGTATTTACATCGACGGGTGCTATTGACTGGGTTCTCCTGAGTGTGAAGGAATATGGATGTTACAGGGTGTCGAGGCATCGATGAAACTCCTTGGGCTCTAGATCAAGTCAGGGAGTGGACTGTTAGGGTTTGAATGTTGTTGTTGTGACATATGTACATATGATTAGATATTATGATATTGATTGTTATCACTAACATGTTTCGTTGATGGATGCAGGATGACGATAGATTTCCCACCAGACTCACATTTGGAGTAAAGGGGTCTTGCACAAAAACTAGAGACATTGAGGGAGAGGTGTGTCAGTAGCCCTGCCATAGCCTACTAGCACTCCCATCATGGCTCGAACTGTAGGTTAACAATTAAATAGTTCGAGAGAGCCACAATGTCGGGAGGGCAGACTGTGACAGTCGCTCACGATGATTCTAAGGGGTGCACAATAAGGAAGGGTCCTTATTCCCTAGAGGCTCTTAGTCACCCACAATATCACATGATGGAGTATTGACTCTAGGGGTTTGACGTCTACCAAATTCAGTCAAGAGGGGAGTGGCACCCTTGGAGCACATAGTGCGTCTTCAAGGGCATGTTGCGCGAATAAAATAGAAAGAGGTGAGTGGCACCCTTGGAGCACGTAGTGCATCTTGAAGGGCACGTCACAATTTTAACTATGGTAAGTTAATAAACCTAGTGCCTAGAAAACTATGCCTCCTTAAGACCTGGTCGGCCTTAAAATGAATGATGTGATGAGTTAATTTTAATAACAAAATTTCCCTTAAGAATTGTCTCCTAGCCTAGTGAAATTAAAAACCTAGGTCTAAGTAGAACCTTTGAACAAAAGAAAAACTAATTAGACATGTAACAAGAAAGGGGTAAAGAAATTTCAAACATTAATAATTAAAGTAAAATTTTAATGGAGGATTGATTTATTAAAAGGGTAATTTGTTGTCTTTGTCTAAACTTGCTAATTCTGAACTTAGTTAAAAAGGGGAACTTAAAGAAAAGGGGAAACTTGAAAAAAAGGGAATGTCTAACGTAGTAAGGAATCTAGCTTTTAGAACTTTCTATTTGTGAACTCAACTAGGCTTTAAGTAAGGCGTAAGTCATTTAAGAATTGTAAGGGAATAAAGGGACATCGAGGAGTGTTTTTAGGAACGCTTTTAGGTGGGTTAGGGAAATAGGAAAATTTAATTAATTGATAAAATCATTTTCTAGTGCAGCTAGAGGATCGGGTGACATGTGTACGGGGGAGGTTTTTCCTAATTAAATTTAATAAAAAAAATCTAATGTAGGTTTCAAAAACTAATCACTTGAAAAATCTATAAAAATGAACGTGGAGGAGGATTATGGATCACATCTGGCTTGTGTAATGTTATGCTGCCGAAATTTTATCTTGACCGAGTTTCTCTTGTGGGAGTTGGGATACCCATCTCAGGTAAGGAGTGGTAGCTCGACCTTGTGAGGCGAGTTGAGAGCTAGCATTCTCTGGTATTTTGTGCATGGCCCCTTTGTGGCTCGGGGGGCTCAAGGGGAAGAAGAGTACCCCTAGCATTTGTTGGGAGGTACCAGTGAAGCCTCATTGGTCAACAACAGGATTTGGACAGAGCGAACTCGTGAGACAGTGTCTACAGGATCATCACCTTCAGATATGGTACGCATGTGTAAAATTTTTATTAGTATATTGTTAAAAAAAAGTTGTATATGGATTTCAATATTGATGAATATTGTAATGAATTTCCGAAACAATAGTTCGTAATCTCAATTGAAATTGATGTGATAGTGAAATTCCTGGAAGACTCTATGAACTATCCTAATAGTTTAATGTATGCATTTTTTCTTCCTTTGGATTGTGGTTTAATTTTTGAATCACCCGTTGTTTGGGTAATTCACCAAGGCCCGTTAACTTTTATAGCGAACTTTTATAAATGTTATGAATTGTTGCTTCATGGATTGACATCTTGTTGTGTTATTGTGTAGAGATAAATCCTATCCTCATATATCTTACTATATGTCCTTAGATCATTTGTTATTAACTTGTTTTTGTTTTTGTGTAAGATAGAATTTTATCCTTATGTGAGTAATCTATCTAAGTAATTTATACTAAGTAATCTATCCGTAATTTTCATTGAAACCTCAACTGAGTAATCTATCCCCTACTATTTTTTTGTTTTATTTATTTCCCTTGTGACGAACCTTTTCCACGTGAATTGTTTCTGCTATATATTACTTGTATAATGATTTTATTTAGACGCAAATTATGGACTGGTCTCTCTTTCCATGCTCTGCGTTTACTTCGACCAGCTTTGTCGTATCCTTCCTCAGCTAGTTATCCCTGCCACCCTGCTGTTTCCATGCTCTGCATTCAGAAAAACTCTCCCAGTTTCCTTGTATCTCCCCTAGGTAGAGTTATCTATTTTTTTCCCTGCGAGTTGCACCTGTTCACTGGGCGCTAGATGGGATACTTTCCCTTCTACGTATTACCACTAGCAGCAGCACGCTTCCCTTAATTAACTGACAGAACAGTGGGGCCTCCCTTGGGCATGTTCCAATGGAAGAGAAACCTTTGCACAGAGCTAACTCGACCGAGAAAGCGTAGCGTTTCTCTCTGCATTTTTACATGAGATTTTACTAGGCATTTTCACCATGCATTAACCCAACGGAATTTCCACTTCACAGTTGTGGTTGGCCTATTTTTAAATTTTGCCCCCATGCTCAGTTACTTCATTATTAAATGTTACACCACTAACTTCATCCCTTCCATAATTTTAGAAGATGCAATGTTTATGTATATACCTATCACCTTGCTTATAATATGCTAATTGATATTAGATATTCAATGTTGTATGAAGGTACGTTTCTTTACTTGAGATAAAAGACTTATTGCAAACCTTAAAATCTCTAATGTGTCGAATGATTATTGCGGACATCATACGTCTTGCACGCAATGAACATAGATGGTAATTGCGTAGGTTGTTGATTAAGTGGTTAAGGTTATATTTTGGTGATGGCGTTTGCGTCAATTAATTGGACACATGATATTGTATATTGGAATCTTGACGGAATGTTCTAGATGGCTAGTCGTGTGTTGTAATTGTGGTGTATTGCAAAATAATTTGTTGTGCCTTAGATGTTTAATGTTGATGTATGGATAAAATAGAAATTCGATATCTTGTGTGCCTTTTAAAAGTGAATCATTTAACCTGGCGCCTTTAGAAAATGTGAATTTAGGATTGTTTAATCATAGTTGATTATCTCGTCTTGAGTTGTGATTTATTTGGGAATGTTCCTTAGGTGGTAAGTGAGTCCTCTAAGTGGCGTATAAATCCACAGCTAGACTATTGCTGGAAAGATTCATAGGCGGAGTTGCGTCAATTAATTTAGAGATGTTAATTTAGTGGACTTTTATAAAAACGCTTCAGAGGTGGCTATGGAGCCTATTAAATGGATGTGTGTTGTAGTAGGACTTTATTGTGCACCTTGAATAATTTTAATTTATGACTAATTAAGTGATTTGATTACTAGTGCGCCTTGAAAAACGTAATGTGTGATTGATAACGGTAATGATTACACTTACTCCATGGTTATTGATGTTAGAATTGATGGATTGATGAATTAGATGACTGTCTATGTTGTTGTTTTGCTTAGTCATATGGATTGATGGTGTTGGGTGAGATGTAGACACCTCCTTGTTCCTCGGAACAGTCTCCAGCCCTGAGACCTTAAATGGTCAAAATCGATGGGAACATGGGCTTGAGTGTTGCTTATATGTCCTGGAGGGCCTAACCTTGCAGGGTAGGTTGGACGGGTAGTAGAATTTGTGTTTCTCGTGATTATATTATGAGATTTATGATTAATTATGGTATCTTATGTTTTCTCAGTGATATATGATGAGGTTCTTTACACGATGCATTGAATTTTTATGTTTTGTACGACATTGCGTCATTATTAATGGTAGAATGCAATAATGTTGGGTTGTTGTAATTAATATGTTAATACAACGATGTGAGTGTCATGATTCATAGTGACGATATGTCGGTCATGCGTCACATTGAAATATTAATTCTTTATTATTGTTTCGTTAACTTATGGGATTGTTGTGTCGACGATGTTGATTAATCTTTATGATACGTAAATTTTCCTAACACAAATTTAAAAAAAAAATGACCTATTATGCGCCGTTTGGTTGTAGTAACGGTGGGGTCATTACACCTCCACCTCATAACTGAAGCAATAGAAACAATATCTTGAATATAAGAATACATAGTGTCTGGGGAAATTTTTTCCTCATAGTCATTGTTTCGTTAACTTATGGGATTGTTGTGTCGACGATGTTGATTAATCTTTATGATACGTAAATTTTCCTAACACAAATTTAAAAAAAAAATGACCTATTATGCGCCGTTTGGTTGTAGTAACGGTGGGGTCATTACACCTCCACCTCATAACTGAAGCAATAGAAACAATATCTTGAATATAAGAATACATAGTGTCTGGGGAAATTTTTTCCTCATAGTCTACTCTCTCTTTCTGGGAGAACCCTCTCTCTACAAACCTTTCTTTAAACTTATTTATGCTACCATATGCAACATTATTGATCTTGTAGAGCCACATGGAACTCAAAAATGACTTCTCCTCTAGTCTTGACACTATTTCCAAAACATAATTCCTTGTGATAGAGTTGTAATCCTATACCTTGGAATCTAATCATACTTGTTGATCTATTGATTCCTCAAAAATGGAAAGCTCAACATCAATGATTCTACTCATAAGTTCCATATAGATCAAAAACTTCTTCAGAGGCATATGCTCTATTATCGCACTCCTAGGAGCCTCACCATCATCCTTCAATGTATGTAATAGATAGATGGGTCTACTGATAACAATGGAAAGGGATAACTCCTCCTCTCTTCCTGAAGTTTGAAATGTTGACTATTGCTCATCCTTTGAAGCCTACTTATCATTATCCTCTATCATTGTTGATGACTGGTGAAGTCTGCTAGATTCCAATCTCTCCTTGAACTCAACATATCTACTCACAAATGTCTTCCACTTCACTAGAATGAAGATGTTATAGGCCTTTAAGGTATCACTATAGCCCAAAATATACCCTTTTGTCTTGAACACTCGAGTTTTTTCCTCTTCTTCATAGGAACATGGATGTAAACTGAAAACATAGAGATCCTCAAATGACCAATCTTTGGATTCACTCTCTAGAGTTCCTCCTATGGAGTCTTGTCCCTTAACATCTTGTGAGGACTCTTATTTTGCACATACATCGTTGTGTTGCATCACTTTTTCCACATAGACATAGGAAACTCCTATTCATGTGTCATAGCCCTGGAAGAAGCGATGATGGACCAATTCTTTCTCTCTACAACCCCATTATATTGAGGGTTGTATGATAATCTCCCTCTTGATCCCTTCCTCCTTGCAAAAATCCTTGAAGTCATTGGAGGTGTACTCTACCCAATTATGTGACCTCAACACCTTGATTTTCTTCCCTATTTGGTTCTCCACCTAAGCCTTTAACTCTTTAAACCAACTGGATACCTCATCTTTGGTATTCATAAATAAGATCTAGGTTTTCCTAGAAAAATAATATATAAATGCCACATAGTATGACTATCCTTGTAATTACTCTACTAACATCAGCCCACTCACATATGAATGAATAAGATCCAATATCCCATTATACATACTCTCACTACTAGGAAAAGTATCTTGGAATTATTTTCAAGTGCACATTGTATACACACTCCCCACTGCTCAATACTGAACTCTATAATAATTGTAACAATCCCCCTCAGAATCGACAATGTTCTATAGTGTAGGTGTCCCAACATTTTGTGCCACAACTCACATAGGTTGTCACTGTCATGTACCAAATCTTGAACAAGATTTCCCTACACATTTTACAAAGTTCCCTCTCTAACCCCAACCACCACTAAATTTTCTGGGATAGTTTTCTCTCAGCATATGAGTACCCTCCCTCTCGGAAGAGTTACGAAAAAACCCCTTTCCTCCATAGATAACACTGAAATCAAATTATTCTTCAGAACTTATACGTCAAGAACATCTTGGGCATCAAATGAACCTCCTAACTCAAGATGGAACATAATTGTCCCCTCTCCCTTTACTTCATACCTGGAATCATCAACAAGATTCACATGAATATTTGAGTCCCTCTTCATTAGACCATTAAATATATTTCATGCCTCTATGATATGACAAGATGCACCACTATCCAAGAACCATTCACTCCTCATTTTTGTGGTGGTAGAAAGGAAAGAAACCAATGAAAAATCCTTCTCAAACTTCATTTCAAACTCATTAAGTCGCGTCTTTATTGATGATATTCTCTGTGTCTATTTTTAACCCTTATTCTTCTTCTTTGGACACTGAGATGCATAATATCCATTCTTATGACATGAGAATCACTTGATTTTACTCAAGTCCTTCTTCTTCCCTGGATTTGATGATCCTCCATCAATGTTACCCTTCTTGGTATAACTATTCATTTTCTCTTTCTTGTATTACTGACAAGGGAAATGTTCTCATCACTACTTCCTTTCTTGTTTCCCTTAGAATCCTTCTAAGTCTCTTCCTAGATGCAATCATCCTAATGTCTTTGTGAATCTGTGATATTTTCCCAAGCACAAACTCCCTTGAAAAATGGTTCCCATGACTTGGGAAGACCATTCAATTCCATGTTCACAAGCTCTGCATCCTTTTTTTTCTTCCCTAAGGATTCAATATTATCACACACCCGTGTGATCCTCATGATGTAGCTGGTAACATTGTTAGATCTAGACATTTGCAATGATATGAGTTTATTTCTTAAGACCATTTTCCTATTAATTTTCTTTCTCTGGAATAAACTTACCAAGGCATCAAACATTTATTTTATCATCTTATTCTTGGATAAGTTAGGAATCATATGATCCTTCAGTAAATCCAAGAGAACCCTCTTTGCTTAGATCTCGTTCTTCTTGTGATCTTCCAAAGTTGTTGGATCTATTAGTGGATTTAAAACTTTGTCCACTAACTCCAAAAGGTCATACTCTTTCAATTCCAAAGTCATTTATTCTTTCCAATATAGGAAGTTGTACACCTCATCCAATATGTCTTCAAAACTAAATGATACTTTTCCATCCCTAAGACCCGATAACCTACCCTAGAAAATAACGTGTTTCTAGGAACTACCCTTATACTGACCTATGCTTTCTTGTTCATGCATGTCACCATTAAAACCCATGTATGTACATGAGTGTCACCACATCAACCTAGGTATGTATGCAATTTTCACCATTGCAAACCGCCTATGTACACAAATGTCACAACTACAACATGTGTACACCTCAGTAAGCATGTGAAAACCTAGTTCTAATTCAATACAATTGTTTCCTTGAAATTCATCCTTCAATTTCCTCCTGTTGGTTATGGATCTGTTATGGATATGAGATATGGATTCCCTTGAGAGCATGGGATATAATACCATTTTTAAATTACTCTTACTTCAAAAACTAGGTACTTTGTTATCTAGTGATTTCCTTACTACGATCATATTAGCAGCTCACATAAAAAAACTATAGTGTTGAAATATTCAACTCAATAAATCTAGTGGAAGAAAAACTAGAAACCAAATCATGCATACATAAACACCAATACTTTTGGGAATATACCCCTAGAAAAAACCCTAAAGGAAAAAGAGTGTTGATAATTATTTTATTATGCTAAAATCAGGGTTCCCATAACATGGATAACAACCCACTGAGAGATATGCAACTACAAACAAAGATGACAAAGTATGTTATGTTGTACGACCCATAATTGCATGCCTCTCTAGGTGTATGCACCTTTCCTTCAGCAAAACCACCTACGTACATGATTTTCCCTACTCAAACCCATGTACATGTACAAAAATAATGTATGGAAAATTTAGTACAATGCTACACTTTCTTATGGCTTCCTTTGGATAAAACCCACCTCTGCTACCTCTGTTCTCTCATCTCCTTGACCTAATCTCTATATGGAATTCCTTATCCAACTATATGATATCTTGAATCAAATTACTTCACGACTCAACCCTTTGTTTTGACTCTTTCAACACAACTCATGTCAATTATCAATCACATCAAGTGCCTTCTCCTTCTCCCTAGATTTTTTTTTATAATAGTGAGTTATAATCTCTTTCTAATATCCAAAGTAATTGGCGATTGAGATTGTTTCTCACCTCACTTGATATTTAAATGCTAATATTACATGCTAATTTCCTTTAGCACTTTCCTTAAATAACTCAATTAACTAATTACATAATTAATTAGTAAAAGTACTTTACTTTAATAATTCATTTAATGAAAGTAAATATACCAAGGTAAAAGGATTTGGATGATCTTGACACATCTAGACACATACTCCTATGTGGAAATACATATCCGATGCTACCATTAGAATCAACAATGTGAACCAAAGATGTTGAAAAGGGACATGTTCTCATGTCAACATTTTGGTGAGGGAAAGAGAGGGGATGGAAACATGACTTGTCTATAGCTACATTTTCTATGCATTTATGATTCATTTACATGCATAATCTTGTTTGATTATCTCTTCTTTCTCCTTCTCCCAACCAATATCCTTCCTTTGGTTTTCTTAAATCGATTTGAAACTATGGTGGGCCTTGTCATTATATGTTAGGTTCCTTTATTTCCATTTTAAGGTAGGCATACCTATTATGCCCTAGTATGTTGAATGAGATGCAAGGTGGGAATTCCTTGCATGGGATTATTTTTTATAATTTATCTAAGCATGGATGCATATTCCTTCCTTCCTCATAAGGCCTTGCTAATCCCTGAGGTTTAGTTGCTTTACAAATTTTGGTTTCTTTGGCTTTCACTACCTCATTGTTGAGGAAAATATATGAATTGATCTTACTCAAGCATTTTTAGACCTTACTTGGCTAAACAAAAGTATATGGGAATATCAACCTATGTTTATAGCGAACAAAAATAACATCCTAACTCACAATTATTAATTGTGAGTGCTTAGGCTAGTCTTTTATCAACAAAAAAAGCTTGCTGGAAATTCAATTTTTATGTAATTTTTTTAATGTATCAGTTGTTGAAATAAATGTAAGAACAAAAGTAAAGACACCAAGAAGATAATCAAGATAGATGAGACATAAAGTAATCATTTATTTCATTCCAATTCACCAAAGAGTCATTTCTTTACAAAATCTCATACAGAAATCTTGGACCAAAGTCAAACTTAGAAATCCCTGATGGAACATACAAAAGGACTTCTGACAGAAAACCAAAGATGAACTCTAAAATATGGATCAGCTTGCCATAGATTTTTTCCCACTCGACTCTGCACAATATCCTTTATCAGTCATGAAATTTACTTCACAAACAGACAAGTCTACACATACTATCAAATATAGATCAACACCTCTAAAGAACAAGTGTCTGAATGATTTGATTTAGCCCTGAATATTGTTGTCTACAATAAGACCTTGCTATCACAAAAGAGAATTAGGTTGTGATGAATATATGAATGAATGAAAATTGAGCTATCTCAACATAAACTCAAAGAGCAAACGTTAGCATGCTTGTGCTTCTATCCTCCCTTTGTCCCTCCCTTAATCTTTCTTTTAACAAGTTAGAATTGGTTAAAGTAGTTAAACCAACTCATTAGTTAAGTTAATTAAAAGACTCAACTAACTTTAGTTAGGGGGAAAGGTAATAATCATAATAAGGGTCATAAATAAATAATAACTAGTAGGTGGGACCCCTTGTGACTCCCTTTAGTTCATAATAATCATATCAATCATAACATAACCATTAGTTAAGAAAACACACCTCCTTGTGTCTCCCATCAACATATTTACTTTTGGCAATTTTAGCTCATGAAATTTGAAATTATCTTCGAAAATAATACTCATATATCCAAAATAAAACATGTTGTCCAAATATCCATGAAGTTAATTGTCATAAAACAATAGATAACATAAAACTCAAAATCCATATTTCCCAGTCTATGATGAAAATGTTCCTTGGTTGTTGTTGTCACCTCTTGATTTTCCTGAATCTGCCTTAGGCTGTGCAGATCATTTTGGCTTAATCTCGCTGATAACGTGGGAACAATCATCCCTCAAATGCATCTGTGAAGACACTGATTTGTCAGATTCATTGGAGGGTGAGGAAGGGGCAGCAATGTCTTTTCCTTTATCAAGTGCATGATGGGCTTCAGTCTTCAATCTCTTGCTAACATGGGAGGATTTCACTAGAGAGTGGTTAGGGGAAACTTGGACAATGGGTTTAACTGACGAAGGAGGAGGTAAAGAAAATTTGGGCCAACCGCGATGTTGGGAGACTGTCAGGTGGACAATCTCCTCCCATCCATCATTTTCAAGGACCTCAGGCTGTAAGGAGACATGAAGAGGTATAGGGATATCGGGGGCTTGTTGGGCTTGGAAGGGAGGCCTTTCTAGCCTAGGTTGGATTATTACCTGCCCAATCCAATTAAAGAATCCAACATGAAACAATTGTCCAAGCTCTTTTGAATCAACGTCAAAATGTATAGAGAACATGGGCCTTCTTGGGCCTCAGTTCCAGTTACCTCTACCTCTATTTCCTCGGCCATGGCTTCCCCGACTGAAAAAACTCATCCTGCATGTGTAATCGATTAACAAGTAGACTTTTAAATAACCATGCATGACAACTCTTAAAAATATGAAATATATTTGACTCAGAATGTATCAGGCTCATGCAATCCAATCCATACAAATTGTTTTACCATTAATCAATGAGCAGGGGGGTTAAAAAGGGTCTAGGGATACATGAGGGGTTTGTAAATAGCAAAAATATGATATAATGAAAGGGGAGAAGATATGGTCACTGCTCAATGATAACAATAATCAACTATAAGAAAACCAATAAAATCTCACTACAATCCACACAAGACTCTGTCACTTCCATCCAATCTAACACAGAAACTCCCTTGACTGTAATCAATATCAGAACAGTGGGTGAAAAATGAATATGGGAGATGTGAAGGGTTTGTAATAAGCGGAAAATGAGATAATGAGAGGGGAGGATAACGATTACTTTTCATGAGACTAATCAAGTGATCCATAAAATATTTTGTAGTAAGGATAGATGCACCAGTCAACAATTATCGTGACCAAATAACAATTACTGTGTATTTAACTAGCTTACTGTCCAATACTCAAATATCCAGCACAGTGCCATCACAAAACAACAAGCATCCACATATTTTCATTTAATAACAATTTTCTAATAGTACTCATTTCCATTCTATAAACTGTCAAAATCAACCACTGCCCATGCATTTCCTCAATCCACAGTATTACCCAGAAGTCATGTTTTCAAATTAACAATGAAGTCATTATTACTGCAATCGGGCCCCTCATTTTAATGCAAATGACATTCGTTGAATCTATATGCAGTAACCCAAATAATCAATACCAAATTACAACGCCTGAAATGACAATTAATCATACAACCAACAACCACCATTTAGATATCAGTTATGCAGGAGTAAATTGCCCTGGCAATGAAGTTCTGCCACTGTAAAAGAAAATCAATTCAATGCAACTTAAAAATTGGGCCACCTATCCAACACGACTGGCATCAACAACATGTCAGTTTCGACAAGTGATGGATTGCAATAATA
Source organism: Picea mariana (assembly GCA_032191745.1). Lineage (NCBI taxonomy): Eukaryota > Viridiplantae > Streptophyta > Pinopsida > Pinales > Pinaceae > Picea > Picea mariana. Next base: position 26,150 of record JASDQU010194277.1, on the reverse strand, counting down.
AACATGCTTAAAACTTTTGTGGGTGCCCCTAAGTGTGAAAATCGACTGTTCATATTGTACATAGTGTGCATCTTAACACAAATCTATGGTGCAAAATTTCATCTTGACACAACAAACACACAACCATGATAAATAACTCAACATATTGTGCTAAGCTATAAGATTTCTTGGATTTAGTCACCCGTGATCGACTATGTTTTGCACACTCAGGTCTATACAACCAACAAGCATAAATATGCAGGGGATATACTTTCCATAGTTATCCAATTCAGTATTCATTCGGCCCCAAAC
>JASDQU010194277.1:14920-25759 GCA_032191745.1 Picea mariana | reverse complement strand
CTATACAACCAACAAGCATAAATATGCAGGGGATATACTTTCCATAGTTATCCAATTCAGTATTCATTCGGCCCCAAACAAAACCATATTCATTATGCCCATTATTTACTTTGCAAAACACCATACACAGAATGCAACATGTGTGAACAACACCAAGCATTCGCAGCCAATGCTAGCCATGATCCAAATCATCATACATGAAAATACCAGTGACTATATATCAAACCACAATTTGCCACTGTTGTAAAACAAAATAATCAATCAAACAAGTTGTAGCAACGATGCGTACCCTCGCATCGAATCGAAACGGGGCAGAATCCTTCTTCATTAATAATACTGATTTATTTGACATGAGGAGGGTGAATGTGAAATTTAAAAGTGTAATTGGATCTGTAAGGTTTATCGCTATCATCACAAAAGAAGTAACTAAATGACATACCAACATGACTGCCATACGACCAATGGTGATTTTGCATTAAAATTAATTAACCACAATAATTTGTAGCAACATGACAGGCCCGAGAGTCTTCCTACAAAACTCCAGACCATAAGGTTAAGGGTTTTCCCCGGTAGCCATCATAGGAGGAATAGAGACAACCTCTCGCAATAGTGAAACTTCGAAGCCAGGGGTATACATACCAAGAGATATATGATTCATTTCTGGATAGGTGAAAATCCATGGCAGGGGGGAAAAACAAGGGTGAGGCTCTTATTCGGTCGAGCAGTTTAATCAATGGACACATGGTATAACCCTCATGTTCTTCATCCAATTACCATAGTACAGAGGAGGAGATAGGGCCCAGTTAAGAACAAAACACTAAATTCATGACCCTTAGCAGTGGAAATCAAATTCTGAGGTGAAACATAACGTCGTGACGCAAAAATACCTTCGACCATTAAAACCCAGTGAAGTCAAAGACTAGATATGGTGACAATGCATGAAGAAATTTCCACCCAATACTTAAACAGAAACCCTCTAACTGAACCAGTAGTAGCATCATGGAGTTATCACCAGGAAGACCGATAACTTCTACAACCCAAAAATATTACAGGAAGAACCATCCATTTTCATTCAAGAACCAAAATTTCACACAGTTGCAACACTTAGGAAAAGACACAAATCCATACACCTAATCCAATAATCATTTCATAACCAGAGTGAAGTCAAGAATGGCCAAAAAAAAGGACATACCTGTTAATCGAAATCCTTAAGACGAGAGGTGGCCGAGCGGTTTCACCCTACTAAAATTCTGGAGCATAACACAACAACAAGATCAAACAATAGCCCGACTAGGGTGCCAGCCAACGGAAAGGGTAAAGGTGACATTCAGTAAATTCACGTCGCCTCCACACACATTACATTAACTCATCAGTACATGCCAACAAGCCCTTCATTAAAACCATTAATTTAAAATCTACGTTGGAATCCACATCAATTTCTTGCTAATTGTGCCATCCACATCATATGTCTCATTTCTAACTTAACCATATTGCATGTCAACTATACAATCTAAGATATCATTTACAGAATCATCACCAATAGCGCGATCAACATCAACCTGTACCATAGCGTAATCACCATGCATATAGACTATATAAATCAAATAAAATCGCAAAGCCACTAACTTCCATTAGCCACCAACGTTCATACCATTTGTATATCGGCTACAAATTCCATTAACTAATGCATAACCATTTCATTATCACCTTTCCAAATGCGCCACCAACATTTCAACCATATTCATATAAAAAATGTAATTCAACACGATTTCATAGCCATTTCCTTGTTAGCTAGGGTTCAACAACAATCAACAAGTATTTTCATGCATGTAGTACTGCAGAACTAGGTCCCTTTTCTTGCATGTGTTATATTATTTTGCCTTCCTCTTATTGCCTTTCATATAATTTCACTAACATGTTTGTTGTGCAGGTGCGATAAGAACATATAGCAATGACATTAATGAATAGCATAGGTTGTAGTCACAAGAATAAGCAACCCTTCATAAGCTCATATTATAACCAATAACCACACAATTTTCATTGGCCATGTGTCGTACACCATCTCAGCATCAAAAATGAATAAATCGGCTCTTAAATAGTACAAGGGGTTCCCACCTACTAGTATTATTTAGTTTTTAAAATAATAGGATTTAGCAATACTTTGCAGGTGAACTTCATTGACGTTTTCAATCGTCAACAAACTAGCGAATCCACAAGGAAATTTGTTCTTAACAGATTTAGAACTCGGGACTCATGGTTTCGTGGACCAAAACAGCAGGCCCAGAAGACATAACTTTGATGATTATGCAACAAGGGGAAGTGAGCGGATTTAATGGAAAGATGACTGAGAATTTGGGAATAATTTATGAAAAGTGTTAAGTATGAGGGGTTTTACCACTGTATGCATAATTATTTGACCAGAATCTACTCTCAAACTCTTAAGGAGGAAAACCTTTAGACTTGCTCTTAAATCCAAATGGATGGAAAAATGGAAAGAAGAAGCCGGGGGTAGCCAATTCTTTATAAGGAAGCAGTGAAAAATGTAACAATTTCAAGGGCTCTTCAGAGGAGACATCATAACAGTTGTGTAAGCTTGATTGTTATTGACTAACAATGCTTCGCAGCAGTGTCACTGTGGAAGAATTGATCCAACATCCTTTTCAACCAAAATAATCAAAATAATTGGAAGAAAACATGACGGAAGTAAAGGTGCAGACACTAAAACAACAACAATAAAAGACAGAATTGAAAAAGGCAGCAAAAACCTTAAATTAGAAAGAAGAAATCAAAGTATTGTAAAGCAAAGAAAAGAAGCACAAAAAGAAATCACAGCTAGGCTACTAGTATGCAGAAATCCAATCAGCTTTAGAACCCTTTCATGCTGGTCCTTCACAATACTTCAAGCAAGGACTGTTAGTGTTATAGGAAAACCATTGTCTCTATAATTCTTTTAAAAATTTTGATTTTGTGTCCATGACAACAATAATCTGGACATGACTCAACACTTGAAATTGTGGTGTAATTATCAGCCCTTTGACGCATACGATTAAATCATCAAGATAAGCATGAAGACTGACCAATTCATCGAAAGTTGTGTGTATAGTCATTTTAAAGGCAGTACTTGCATCAAATAAGCCAGAAGGCGGGAAATTGTAAGACATAGTATTGCAATTAGTAATAAAAGTGGTTTTGTGAATACTTTCCCCTTCTACCTTGATTTTATTGCAACCAAACAAACTGTCAAGTAAGGGCTCCAATTGTGACTCTAAAACCTGTTGTAGACACATTTCCATACTGAGAGGAGGGAAATGGTTTCTCATAATTTCTTTCCCGAAAGTTCGAAGACTAATGTAGGTTCTAATATTATCAGTGGTCTTCGAAGCAGGTTCCCAATTGGAAACCCATTCAGGGTGGACTAAAAACATTTTAGTCCTTAAGAAATCTCTCAACTCCCTTCGAAACGTTGCCTCCAATGCAGACTAAACAAGCCCTTGTTTTTTATTAGATGGTTTTATAGTATGTTGAACAAGACCTGGATCAAAACCATGAAGATCCACATTAAACCAAGCAAAACCATTTCGAAGTCAACCAAGTAACTCGGCAGACATCCTCTCTTCTTTATCAGAATCTCGGACATTGATTTTAACATTCGTTGAAGATCCAAGGGTCCTAATATTCATGGATATGGTTTTAACCACCTTCTGTTGTAACTCCTCTTCCTTCTTTTTTTCTTTATTGCCTCCAACACTCAATGAAAATGAAATCTCAAGAGGAGTCAAGCCCTCATGAATCCTATTGTTTTCCATGGATATAATTTCCTCGGGCTTAAGAGGTTCATCCTAGATGATGGTACAAATGCTCTCATCATCAGGGAGGGCCTTCCAAAATCCTTCATTTACATAAATGTATGGATGATGCAGATATTGGAAAGCGCAATCAGGCCAGTGAGGCAAGAGTTGTTGAGTAGGAGAGGTTGCAAAGATAGCTAACCGATCAACTATTGAATTCAACTCCTTCTTAACAAGAGTGATGTTAAAAGATAGAAGGTTTGAGACAAGTGCCCAAATAGTTTGGGAGTATTTTTCCATTAGCTTTTCGCTAGGAGAGCATGCCTTATGTATCAGGTTCACAACAAGCTCAGAATTTTTGAAAAATGAAAGGTGACCACAACCAAGATTAAGGGTGTTCTCAATTCCTAACAGCAAAGCTTTGAATTCAACGGCATTGCTTGAGCAAGCAAACTCCAACCTGTATGACATATTATGAGTTCTTCCTGCGGGGGAAACCAAGATAATACCAGCCCCATTACCTTCGTTAGAGCATGAACCATCAAAGTGCATTCGCCATAATTCATCATCTGAATCAATTCTTTCCAGAGGAATATTATCCTCTTCAACAAAGATGGAATATAATCCTAAGTATTCTTCAACATAGTTTACACTAGATTGTGGAACACTCTCTATGTAGGGTGAAATTCTTCCTTCTCTAAGGACTATAATGTTCTTACCATTCCGAGGAATGGATAAATGTGTTCCGTCAAGTGAGAGGTATCCACCTGTTAGGGCTTTCCAATATATCCCCAAGATAATTAAATAATTTCTCACAAGCATATCAATCACCTGAATGTTGAGGGTTGTCCTTATCTTAGGATGAGCCCATAAAACCAAGGTTACATGTTTAATCTTGCCTATGGTTGTTTTTTGTAGACTATTATAGGAGATCATCATTCTGGAATTTTCATTTGTACAAGGCAAGCATAGCTCTTCCATAATAATCTTCGACATGACACTTGGACCCAAACCACCATCAATGAGGCAACAATGGGCAATCTTATCCATGATCTTTACAGAAATATAAAAGGGGTTTTTTTTACAAGGTACCTAAATTTATGTACACCTACTTTATTTACAGAAGAATCCTCTTCGTCTACCTCTTTGAAAAGATTTTCTAAAACAGAAGCTTTTCCTTCCATGAATTATTTTAGATGCATCTTTTGTTCAGGGATGACAACCATGTCTAGGAGGGTTGCATTTGTTTTTAGGAGGGGGAGTGACTCTTGGACTCTAAGGAATTTTAGGAACCTGAGATGTGGTAGCGGTTGAGGATGAACTTGGGCTAGAAGAACTACGAGGGGGGTCAAATTTTCCTTTGGGGGCATAGGATTTGTTCCTAGTATTGATGACCATGACATCTTCTGGCTCGGAAAAATCTAGTATAGAGATAGTAACTTCTGGTATTTTACCACAGATCTTATCTATGGCACTCTTATTTACCTCACGTGTGGTCTCTTCATGGTTCTCCTCGCAAAAGTTACACCAACTCTGAGGAAAGATAGCCTTAGGATGAAAATTATTTTCAACCAAATTTCTAAAAGGGGGTGTGGAAGAGGATGAAGCTCCAGGGGTGAGAGGGGAGACAGTTCCCTTTTGCTCAAAATATATCATATGATTGTTCATATCTTGTACTAGTTGCAAGAGAGCGAACATATATGTCTGTCTAACTGATTCTCCCTGGGATTATCAATGGCCTTTTCCTCAAGCCTATGATGGTAGGGAGAAGGAAATGCATTGTAGTTGTTGTTCCTGAGTTTGTACTTTAAGGCTCTAAAGTACACTGTCAAGGCGTCCGAAAATATAGAGACGGCTAAGGATAAAAAGGTAGGTTATATGAAAAGGGCTATTGTTGGTTCCTTAACAGTCTCTCTCTAGCTTCCCAGCTTTCCTGGATGCTAATGTCTCTTTCAATAACTACCCATGAGCGTTCTAACTCAACCCAGTTGTTTGCTGTTTGTAAGATGGTGTTAAATAAATTCAAAGCAATATTTGTTCCATACGATAGTCTAGGTTCGATATTAGGTTGTCTTGTGACTGGGACAGTCATGGGTGAAAGGGATAAAAAGGGAAAAATCTTGTGTTTTCTTTAAGAGTTCGCTATTTCTGCTTCAAAACATGTAAAAAGAACTCCAAAAACCTTGAATTAATAGTGTGATGAAACCAAAGGTCGTTTCTGGTATCTGAGTTAAATTTTGAAAAAGGGGATATGCATGAAGTGAAAAGAAAACATAAAGTTGTTGAACAGGGTGAGGCATCAATTAAAGAGGAATCTCACTTTGTTGACAGGAGAAGAAAATAATCAGGAAAAACTCTTAATGAAGCATATGATATTGAAATTTAAAACATTTGCAGGTCTTATATTTGTTGATAACCGATACAGAGGAAAAGCTGCAAACGATTAAAATGCAAAAATAATTGTTTACCAAAGTAGAGGTTGTACTAAATTGTAGTTAATCATTCATTAAAGAGATATATGAAAAATATGAAACAACAGAGAAACACATAACTCAAACTTAATCAAAACTGGAATCTTCAATCCGTATTTGTATTAATTAAAAAAATATCTTCAAATTCTTCGTTACAATGCGCCCATAAAAAGCCATTAGATCAGTATCCTGAAATTATATTTATACCAGATCCCTGATGAATGTTGGTTGGTGATCTCCTAATTCCTAGGGGCAAACAGTTACAAGAATTGCAAACCTCAATCGTTTGCATGATTATCACTCATTTTCCTATCATCTCGATAATATAAGTTTTCAAAATGATACTTCGTTGTTTTACTGAAGTATTTCCTTCTTTTGACCTGATACATTCAATACATTTTTCAAGACCATATACGAAACTTATGGGAGACTCTGGAAGATCCTTTGCTTCAAATAAATAGAATTGTTTTTGAGTTTTTGGAAGCCAATCTTCAATTTCCTTACCAAAAAACTTGATTGATTGAAATTTCAAGTTTGGTTCCACTACCCACTTGTCTACTAGCGTGACGTCCATTTCCTTTAACTGTAAAATTTCCCTTTGAAATTTGTTCAAACTCTCTTTGAAATTCAACTGGTGTCTTACAATGTTTATCTGTCCAAATTGCCCAGTGCAATTGTCTCTTCCAATACCTAATGGTTCCTTGTCCAATAAATCAAATATTCTTTCACAATCATCTTTGATGTCTTTGACTATTTTCTTATATTCTGCTATATTGTTTTCCCATACCTTGAACATGATATTGCCTCTAATCTACTCTATGAAAGAAAGATTTAATATTTTCGATACTTCTTCATTTTCAGAACATACAATTGCTTTTTGGAAAGTGGCCCTTGCTGCTTTAGCTTCTTTTTCTTTAAAAATAATATTATCAAAAGAATTGCTTGTTTCCTGAAAATAATTTTGAATAATCTCTACTTGGGAGATTACTTTTTGTTGCTCGGCTTCTACCTTTGCATGTATTTCTAGTGATTGGTCCTGAAACACTTTCAGGTCTATAACTTGTCCTTTTATTGAATTCAATTTAGCCTGTAGTTGTCTTACCAGTTCTTCTTACCGAATAACCTGTATTTGGCTAGTCTGCATCTTCTCGTTCATCTCGTCTAGACTTGACTTAAGAGATTGAATTTCTTTCTTGTAAGTAGCTCTGGCCTGCTCTAGACCTTTATTTATTTATGCTTTGATATTTTTCTCGATATATTTTAGTTGATCTTGCAACAGGGTTATCCTGAGGTTACTCTGTTCCAACCTTGCTCTTATATTGCTAACAGTGAATAGATTTGTTGTTGCACCAGTGCTCCCATGGAGCCTGCCATCTCTATAGCGAAATCTCCCTCTTCCAAGTTTTGCCCATCTACTAGCACCTTGTGTTTCTTTACCATACCACCTTCTCTCATATACATATCATGTTTTAATACAGCCTTCCTCTTTTTACTGAAGAATTAATCAGAGGGAGGAATTTCATCTCTGGAGATAGGGTCGAGGTCGCTAGCATATATGACTCCTACCTAAGGGAAACCAAAAGTAGATTGTAAAGGGGTCAAGGAAGTGATGGGGTTACCCAACTCTATGGATTTTGTTTCCCCTATTGTCTTGGGGGTATCAATATGAAAAGTAAATATGCAGGGGGGGGAGATTGACTAGACTCGGGAGGTGTTTCAGACCCTTTTTATGTTTCTTCTCCTAGATTCTTTGTCTGTGGGACTTCTTTGTTTTGTGAAAACCCTTTGACCTCCTTTGGGTTTTCCTCGGTGTCTTCTTTGCTCTGTGCTTTCTGTCCGAAGCCTGGGGGGATGTTTTCTTCTCTGGAGGGGATGTTGTTGCTTCGCCATGCATTACTTTGGGCAAACCACTTCATCTGTGTCTCTGGAAGGTCAAAATATTGGTTTGCAAATCAGATGATAGCACCTGTACCCTGTCTAACACTTCCTCATAGGTTTTGACCCCTTTGAAAATGTCATCGCGAGGGGATTCATCATATTCAAATTCTTTCATGCCACAGTGAGCCATGTGGCTTATCATTGTTTGATAAGGATTGTGTTTCCTATGTTCGATATTCACCAACTTGACCTCTTCAAGAGCCGCAACTTCAACTTTGGAATGATCGAGATTTAGCAGTGAAAACCTTCCAATCAGTACCGGAAAGACTAGCCAAAATTTCTTTTGAGTTGTCTTCAGCTCTATCCCAATACCGCCTATTATTATCTGATAAGCTACCTCCCTGCACACCAGTCTGCCAAGGAGGAATTTAGGAAGTGCATGAGGAGGGATAGAACATCTGAAAACCTTGATATAGGAGAAATTCTCCTCAATAAACCAATTGGCAACCGCCATGATATTTCCTATGACTGACTCTGATATATGGGGGGGTGCACAGCCATACATCATCTGATGCATCGGTATCACCACAAAATGAAAAATTTTGTAAAAAGAATCTTTAGCATTTTCTTCCCACAACTTAGAATGATACTCATGAATCGGTTCAGAGCAAGCTAGGTTCCAACTCCAATTCATCAAAGGGAAAGGAGTTGTGAAACATATAGCGTCCAGGATGTATGTTGACATGTAAAAATCTATTGGTCTACCATTGGACCTTGCGGTTTGATACTCCATAACCTCCTTATCTAGGTTGTCTGATAGGATTTTGTTCTAATTGAAGCTATAGCCTTCGATCGCTTCATGTAAAAGGGGCACCCATTCTGCAGGAAAATGGGTAGGACTTTTCTTTCCGAAAAGTCTACATAACATCATAGCCACATAAACCATGTACTCATTCAAAGAGGATGTGGCATAAATGTTATGGGTATCGACCTTGAATTTTGGTGGGTGTCTCCACCAGTCTCTGATTATGCTCGGGTATGTTTTGTCTGCCTCTATACATTCTTTCTTTTGAAATTCACTTACAAACTCTTTATTGTAAATGTACTTAGAATTGGGAGACATTTTGCACATTACTTGTATATGTTCCGATCTGAAAGAACCGATGATGACCCCTTGGTTGTCTGAAATGCTTCTCGTCTGTACGTATGTCCTCTCTAAAGACCAACTGATCATATCGTTGTATGTCATGAGTCGTGGGCACGTGGCTACTTTGTGAAGCTTGGACTCTGCTATGTCCCATAGTTTGTTTTCAGAATCATTGGGAAAATTCTTGATTTTGTAGGCTAAGGTTTTGAAAATTTTCCCCCATGATTTGATAGAATCGATGGCATGTGGTGTAGTATCAGTCAATACATCTCCTTCTGGGCCTGAGCTTTCAGCTGCTTCTTCAATTTTCTTAGGTGCCTTTCTAGGTGCCATAATGTTCGTGTTTAGGATGAATTCCTGTCGTAGAGAAAAATGTGTAATCTTGCTGAATCACTTCTGAATTCAAACGATAAAAATGAAATTCAAAAAAATAAACCAATCCTCTATTGACCTTTAACTCTTCTTACGATGGGTGTACTGAGACAGGTAGTAAAACTTTAATGTCTTAATGGGGAAGAAATGCCCAGAGATACGCAGTTACCTCAAAAATATCTCTATTTGTCCGTTGCAAATATTACCATATATCGACGATTTCAAAATGGAGCTTTAAAAGGACTGCCTTCACTAAATCTCGAAATGTGAAACGCAAAAAATTCATTTTTATCCTTATTAATCCAATTTTAAATTAACTTAAAATAGTCTTAAACGTTATTAATAAAAAATAAAAATAAAAATTGTTATTTCACATTTCGGCATTTTGGCATTTCAGGGATCCTGTACCCATGAGGTATGTCATAAGTAAACCCTGAATCACAAAATCGCGATGGGATTATTTTAGACGTTGATTGCTTATATTAACACTTTAATCATATAAGATTAGTAATTAACTTCTTCCTTTCAGAAAATTGGGGACCGAGAGTTCAAGGGCTAGCGCTTTGACAACACTTTGATACAAAGAAACCCGAAACGTGGAAGATTAAGTTTTTGATCATGTTTAAGAGTTTAATTAATCACAATTAGAGGATACTTTTTGAAATGCGCGTCAGCGTTTATAGCACCTACTTTCTTTTTATATTATTACTTTAATATAAGGCCTTTTCGGGATTTTGGCACCAGGAAACCTGGAGTTGTTAATTAGGAAAACATGTCTTGTGAAATGCCGAAACCCGAAATGCAAAAAATCAAAAGACTTTTGACTCTTTTTTAGGACTAAGGGCGGCTCCACGACTAACAAAAGGAAAAGCTTCAGTTTTAAAGGGGTACAAAATTAAACTTTGTATCAACATTAGGCTCCATCTAGGGATCTCATTTCCTTGTGGGACAAGAAGAACATGTAGACCAAGTGCCTTCATTGGGTAATGGAATCAATAATTCAACTTTGTGAAACAGACCAGGAGGGAAATCGAGACAAGACTTTAGGATCTATGTGTTTGATTTTGAAAATTCTTCAAAAATAAAACATTTGATTTTCTCGAGTTAGGTTCTCAATAGACTTCCTTTTCTGAAACTAGCCTCAGATCTGTATAGGATAATCAAAACCAAATTAACCATTCTA
>JASDQU010194274.1:0-16122 GCA_032191745.1 Picea mariana | reverse complement strand
TTTGATTGATACGATGGATCGTTGGTTAATGTTGGATTTCATGTTGGATTGAACTATACACTTGGTGCATGAATATAACATATGGTGTTAGTTCTACATTTGATGGATGGCACGTTGATTTGGTTGTACACCGTTTGGGTTGGCCGATTAATGTGTTGATTACTGATGGAACAGCCCTGTACCCTGTCATTAATACACTGCATGGCGGTGATAATCCCACCACCTTCACACGCATTACATTGATTCATTCCCCTTTGAGCGCTTGCAGCCGTTAAGCCCTGTTGTTTTCCTCCTGTGTTTTGTATTGTTTAATCCAAACCCTACCATGCACAGAAGCCATGGCTCCTGTCGTAAGGGCAGAGCCTAACGATTTCCAAGCATTGTTTATGTTTGATGGCGCTTATAGCGACCTGGAAGAATTCAGGTGGCTCCCGTTCATAAGGAAATTCGATGGTTATAACCTTATCGTGGCTCGGCAATTTGCGTTATCATTCGATGGCTTCCGAGCCAAAATCGGGGATGTGCAACTGGAGATTAATGAGCATTTTCTTAGCTCAGCAACCAGTCTGCCTGCTACAGGACAGAGGTGGTCTAAAAACTGTAAATTGGAAGATGTCCCGTGGACATTGCTCTTCCAATATCGAATGGTGAAACCCTGCGACAAAGGATGGCCTGCAAAAATGTTAAAACAGCGCTGGCACGACCTGCTAATGATAATCAAGCAATTCATTACTTGCGAGGGCAGGTACGGGTTCGTTTTCTTGTTTCACCTTCGTCTATTGATGGTCTTTATGGGTTTTGAACTCAATGTACCTCACTACCTTCATACAAGTCTGTTTAAAATGGTGAAGAGATACAAGCGCAGCCAGGCCGATACTAGTCTCTTCCATTTGGGGTTAATTAAAATGATTATCGTTTACGAGTTGGGGTTACGTCGTGACAGTTGGGGTGATTTTCTCAGTCGTAATGGCTTTGAAGAATCCAACTCACCACAGGTTGATAAGCCTATGGTGACCGAAAGCAAGCCTACCCCTGTACCCTACAGTGTTTTGCTACCCAAACCTCTACCCGACCCATCTACGAACTTGCCCATGTCTGTGACCAAACAGGTCGAAATTGCTAAGCCCACAGCCAAATAGCCTAAAGCTAAAGCTAATGCTAATTCTAAAGGCAAGAAAAATGCTAGGTTAATCTCTCGCATGGTGAGAAATAAACCTAAAACCCCTGCCAACTCTGAGCCTATTATGGTTAGCGAAGATTCCGATTCGGAGATTGAACGTTTTCTCGCGAACGAGTATCCTTACTCAGAAGGCTTGTGTGACAAACCTGCACATGACTTTGTCAAGAATTTACCACCTTGTTTGAGAGAGGATCATAACTTTCCTGGTATTAAACTACCGCGTGGAACCCTCGGTGAATCATCGAAACCCCCTTCTGCTCAACCTGTTGTTTCACCTTGCGATCAGTGTGGGTTATGGTTGGAGAGGTACTACCTAGACGTGCCGATGTTGCAATCCAGTATCCATGATTTGGAAAACCAAGTGGCAAAGCTCACTGGTCATAATGCAAAGATGCAACCCTCGGACAAAAAGCAACGAACTACTGGTTCAATCCTGTTCAAGAATGTCGAGTCGGCTACAACAATTGTCAATTCGAAATTGACATAGCCTCAGCAACTGCACTGGTATAACTTTCACTCATTTATATGGCGCATTCATAAACTCTGTGTACATTATTGACCTGCTCTGTTACATAAACATGCACTGTTGTATATGATTTGATTTGTTAAATCGAATTTTGTTATTGTTTAGTTGGATTTGGTTTTGATTCTAGTAATCATATTCTGATTTTGATTGTTTAAAATTAGTTACGATTGAATGCTCTGTTTCATCTATTATAGGAAATCCGTTTTGCATTTCAAATTTTGAAACACGATCTATCTTTTTGATTCGAATTGGTTATGATGCACATGAACAATGGTTGTTCTGTTGCAATTTTATCTGAGTATGATTTTGACCAACCCGGATACGATGTGGATTTTGTTTAAAAAAGGGTTTTGATTTATAGCATGAATTAACACAAATCGTAACAGTTATGTGAAATCCATCCAGTCAATCTGCTGTGAATTAAACCGACCCTGTTATCTTTTGAATTGGAATAACTATCGATATTCAGTTACAAATGATTATGCACAGGATCATGAATTGTTCTATAATTGGCTCAGTCCCGATTTTGTTTGATTGTTGTCCAGGTTGTGGTTATCAATACTGTTGTCACATCCAGCAATTGAAATCGATAGTGATTTCTGGTCATTTCTGCTACGCATATTTCGTTCTGAGTATATCATGACAGCCTTTCTCATATTTGATTACAATAGAATGAATTCTATGCATAATCTACAGCTTGCCTATCTTTACTGTTGATTAAAACGACATGAAATCTATGTGTATTGCTACAGCTGTAATAGATTTCTTCAATCGATATCGATTATAATTATGACTTCGATTCTGATTGTATTTTATTACTATTCTGGTCGATTATGGTTGGTGATCATGATTACATCGTATCCCATGTGACTCGAAACAATGCTTAATTTTGTTTGATACAAAACGGGCCTGTCAAAAGTTTGACCATGATTTATGGTGACTAAAAACAGAGCATGCCTTACTCTGTTTCGATTGCATTTTTTGATATGGTCTAATCTAAATGATAATTTCACTTGAATTATTAGTAATTCATTTTGATGATGAAAAGAAAATTAAATTGGATTTTATTGTATTTGATTGAGATCTGGTCTTGTTTGCTATTCTTGACTAGCTACAGAATCAGATGATTCTGTAACTAAGTTTGAGAAGTCAATTTTTTATTGTTTTCTTAATAAAATATCCTTCTAATTTGATCTTTGTGTTCTATTGCAGGAAAATTCAAATTGGCCATAGATATGATGAGTAGTTAGGGGATGCTTTACAGATTCTACTTGCATTTTATTTCCTTAGTTTAGGTGATTTTGGGATTTTTCCCAGATTATGTAAAACAATTTGCTATTATTCACAAGGATGTTTTACCTTGTGAGAAACCTATATAAACCTATGGTTTTTGTAATAATATCATCCTCAGTTGTGGGAGAACAAGGATATAGAGTTATGTTATAGACTAGAGCAGAATTGATGTTTTGTCATAGCTTTTGCTTTTCAATATATCAACATTTTGTTTCAAGTTTTGTATATCACTTTGTTTATGGTTTATGATTACTTTAGCTATCTAAATCAAATTCAAATGATATAATTTTATTACTGTTATCTATATCTTGTTTCTTCCAAATAGATTAAAGACATAACAATTATTAATTCATTTTGTGAATGATAGCTTTGTCTTCTTCATGAATTGAATTGTTATATATAAGTTTTCTGCATAATAGGTTTCCCTTATTGCAGAGATTTATCATCAGAAGATTGTTATGATTTTCTTTTATGTCTTGTTTGTCCTGTAACACACTTCAAGAAGCAACACAACTGATCGTTTTCGAGAAGCTTAAGGACTAAACGGTGTGAATTTCTTCCTCCAACCAGCTTAGGAGTCATCATACACAAGGCAGACTTGGAGCGTTTCCAGGTCAATTAGTTTGTTGTTTATTGTTTTCATTAAGTAGTTTAATATAGATATAATTTTAATTAGATTTATATTAGATTGTTTAATTTCAGTAAATTATATTAGATTTTTTAATTTCAGTAATTTTTATTTCTTTTTCATAAAATATAAAAATCAAAAAAGAGATTCTTGGCTGTCTTAGGGCAGTAATCAATTGAGTTTTGCAGGTTTTAATTAAATCTGTAGATTTTTTATAATGTACATTTGTGAATAAGTAATATTACATCTGATTATTAGATAGTTGATTTGAGTTATTAGTAGTTTGTAGATAGAATAGATAGAATAGTTTATATTTAGTATATTAGTTCATTATCTTTGTTTTATTAGTTTCTAGTTTCCTTTATTTTAGTTAGTTTCTTGTATCTAGTTATAGTTTAGTTTGTTTCGATTACTTAGCTCAGATAATTTCTCTCTTTGGTTTTCATACAAGACCTTAGAGCGGCCAACGGAGCCGTTAAACTCATCAGGGTGGTCCATCCCAAACGGCTTGGGTTATTTAGACAACCCCGGACCGGTTCCACTCTCCCAGTTGACGGACGGTCAGTTTCGCCCATCAACACTTCCTAAGGTCATGCTAAACCCAAAATATAGATGAGAAGTGGACTCAAAATTTTGTGCTATGTTCAAAGGCGACACGACTATTGCCAACATAAGACAATATTCTTTTCCCACCCGTTTTTTTTTTTTTTTCTCATAAGCAAATGAATGTTATGATACAAGAGAGGAAACGAGTGTCGTGAATAATAAAATAGCTCAAAATAGTGGAACATACCTATTCTTATTGAAAGGAAGTACATGTAGGGCATGGACACTCGGGGGGATGTACAGGGTGTCAAGATGCGAAGGATAAAAAGAAGGCTCTGCTTGACTAGTGGTGCAAATTGTTGAGGTAATACGCTTATAACGAGAAAGAGGGAACCGAAAATAGGATCAATACTGCAAGCAAGATAATGGAATGTAATTACAACTCAACTCCAAAGAATGTCCTTTTTCATAAATTTAGTCCCCTAGGCCCGAAAAAGTATAAAACAATACCTAGGAGAACTGTTCTAGCCACGAGTGACTAGATTATTCATTTTTCGAAATTAGTCTACTTGGTCTGAAAAAGGGTTAAAATTACACCAAATAGACTTCCTTTCAAAACCAGTTAACAAGTGTGAGAGACAAGTTCACTTGACAATATTTTCGCTTTTTGTAGAGCCAGAAAAGAGCTTAACCAAGACTCGGTGGGAGTCTCATAGGCATAGGTCAAAATGCTTGTGAGTAAGAATGTGAGGTTCAAACTCAAAGTCATATTGGAACTATAAGGGACTCTCGGTCCTACGGAAAAAAATCTTTTCATGGGCACCAAATGGCACAAAGGTTATAACTAGGGCACCCATGTTTGGTAAGTCGCTATCATTTACTAACGACACTTCTAGTAGCAGAAAGAAGGTTTTGTGTCGCTAATAAGTGGGTTTGTACCTAAGGCATATGGGTCACAGTCATAGTATAATGCAAAAATGAAAAAAAGGAGTGACTACCTATCCTATATGCTAATAACGAGAATACATGTCGAAGTCACGAACGGGCAGTAAAACGCTAGAACCACAAGAATCCTTGGACAAAACCACCAAAACCAACTCCTCCCATTGCACTATTAGTCCATTTAGGCCAAAAAATTAGCAAAACTATATAAAGTGGGTAAAATTTTTCTATAAATAGTAAAAAAATAACCAATTTACCATATCATTTGGATTTTTTACCCAAATAGTGCATTTTGGACCAAATTGCCGATGATCTTCAAGTGTCGATTGCGAGAGCTACAAGCGGCGGAATTGACAACAGTCTGGACCAAGTAAGTATTCTTGCCCTCCCCTTCATTTATGGTGGTTTACAATTTTAAATTAGGCTTCATTTTTTTAGTTTTTTAAGGCGCAAATTAGGAATTATGGTGTACGTGGGATGTAGTTCATCGGGTCGCATACAAGGAGGCATGTACACGGGCAGGGTAAAGCCAACCCATGTATATGTATCCCTATACGCAACTGTTAACACAACAGCTCACGTACAAGTCTGTAAGTTGAGTTTTTTTTTTTAATGTATTGACTCAAAAATGATTTTAAACTTGCATGATGGTGCTTGAATGGAGAGAAAGAGAGCATGGAGAAGTTTATGTTGTGGTGGAAAGATATATGGGGGCCCAACTAGAATTAAAAATAGGTGGGATTTATAAATTTTGGGCTCTCAAAGGAATGAGGGCTCAAGTGAGACTACTCCAAATGTTGGTGAACTACTGGGATCCAGATACAAATCCCTTCAACCTCGATGGGCAAACATTGAGAATTGAAGTTGAGGATATCTATTTTCTCACAAGATTGTCACATCGGGGTGAGGTGGTGAACCTCAAATCCTAGGGAGTTGGGATTGGCATGAACATAGAGGATTACATAGCCACTCACTGTGTTGCAGGCACAAAAAAGGTAGGGAGCCAACTCCCGATCAGAGAGATCAACAACCTGATTCTAAATATTATTGTCCTTGTGTTGACAGGGATCAGAGGGTCAGCCTCACTACATCAGGAATCAAGGCCACTTATATTCTACTTGGTGGAGTGCTTGCGACCCACGATTTACAACAGTGCACCTCATTTCTAGATAACATAAAGAGCCAACTAACAGACTCCAAATAAGGTAGAAAGAGGAACTTTGAGTTCGTGTCTATCTTGTGTAGTTTTTTCTTTGAGAAGGTTCCAGGCTTGGGCCCTAGAGTCGAGATTGTTCTGAATGGACCTTGTGATCCAGCCATGTCATGGTGGACCGAGGTGATGAGGTGGTTGGGAGGTGGTAGGGTTCCCACCCCCTACAATCATGAGTTCTTATTCTGGTGGCATCGGGAGGTGACACCCTTGGATGACTACCCATATGCAGAGATCGACTGCAGAGGAGATATTGACATGCCATTAACACCAGGGTCTGCCTACAGAGACATAGGTATGAAAAAAAAATTAAACATTTCATTTTTTTTTATTTTTGTAAAAGAAAAAAAATATATTTTTGGATGATGTCAAGTATTAATTAAACATGCATTGTTATGCAGATGTGTTCGCGACGGCCATATGGACTCCCATGAAACTGGCGGAGGCACTGGCGGATGAGACAACAGGAGGAGATGTTGATAGAGTTCTTAAAAACATGCAGGGCAACCTGTCTCGTTTGACGCAAAGAATCTCCATGGTTCAGGTAGAGGATCTGTCAGAGGTATTGCAGCGACAGGTGGTAGATGTGCCCCGTGCATGGGTGCGTGGGTGCGACTCAAATGTCGTATTATGCTATCATGGCATGCATATGGCGCCATAGTTGTAGATGTCATGGACACTATATCTACCGGCCATATATGTATTTTTAGGGTGTGAGGCCCATTTTGTCCTATGACACCATATTTTTTGAAGAAATGAAATATAAAAAGCATTGGGCTTCGACGTTACTTATATGATACAATGTGTACATTGATTAATGTTTTCTTTACTTTAGTAATGTGACAAATGGAAATCTAAAACATAATTAGCATATGCATCAGATACATGATTAGAACTTCTAGGTATGTGATTATAAGTAATAAAATCAAAGTGTTGTTCCAAAATTCGTACCCATAGGAATCGTCGAAGTAGAGTAGGTTCTCGCACACGATAACTGTCAGTTAACTGCATACTACTAACTGGGAGTCCAGGCAAACTTATAAATATCGAACACCGTGTGAAATGGCATTGAATAAAATCTCTATAACAATGCTATGCTTAGCCACATTATTCATTGATGGCCCTAGACCAATGCCACATGAAGACACCAGTTGACCCTCAGGAGAGTAAATAACCCAAGCGGTGGAAGCCAAGTTCCGTGTATCACGAATGGCATTGTCTGTGAATCCTAAGTAACTGAAGATTTCATTGACATGTGCCAACCAAGGGAAAACTCAATAAGCATGCTAAATGACGCAAAGGAAAAGATATATATACACTAAGATACATTAGTATACAAAGAGTCACTCCCAAAATTTGAGGGCTTTGAGGGCTCAAGCGTAATATCTTTTGAGGTAGAGACCATTTTTGGGCTCAGCCAACATGTTCCCTTCATAATATTCTAACTCATAGGATCCTTTTTCCAAAACACGTCGCACGATATAAGGACCATGCCACATAGGGTTAAACTTGCCTACCTCCAACGATTCTTTGGCTTGATCATACAAGAGGACCAATTCACCCTCAGCGTACTGCCGAGGAAAGATAGACTTATCATATTGCACCTTAACACGTCGTTTATTCACTTTGATAGTCGTAGAGGCATCTCGATGTTGCTCATCTAAATGCTCTAGGTGTACGAGGCATTTTTCAAGATCGTAAGTGTCAGGTAGGAGCTTAACTGCCAACTTGAGAGAAGAGATTTTGCATTCAATCAAGAGAATCGACTCCACACCGTGTACTAACTGAAAAGGAGAAAAACCGGTTGAAGTATTAACCGAGGTTCGGTAGGCCCAAAGCATAGGGTAAAGCATAAGATGCTAGACAGACTTACTCTAGGTGACAGTTTTCTGCAAAATGGTCTTGAGAGATTTATTGACAGCCTCTACTTGTCCATTTTCCTGGGGATAATAAGGGGAATAATGATTGTTCTTAATACCATTTCATTATGAAAGTGACTGCCATGATCAATGAAAATATCCTTTTGGATTCTAAACCGGGATATAATTTGGTTAAACATGAAAAAAGATGCAGTCTTACCATCAGATTTAACAGTAGGCATGGCATCTACCCACTTAGTAAAGTAATCCATGGCCATGATAATATGTTGATGCCCCCCAGCCGAGGTTGGGTTGTTGTCCATAAAATCTACCCCCACTTGGTGAAGGGACCGACGATGATGAATGGGTGAAGAGGGGCTAGATGCAAGCACATTTCCTAGTGAACACCTAACAAGGGTGACACTTCTTGACCACTTCAATGCAATCTTTAAATATTGACGGCCGAAAATAACCAGCTCACAAATTTTTTTGGGTTTTCGCAAGACCAGATAGATGACCACCACAAACCCCATTATGTCATTCATTAAGAACTGACTCATCCTCCTCATGATTCAAGCAACAATGCAAGATATTATCTACACCTCGATGATACAAAGTGTCGTTGATGATGAGGTAGTTTTTAGCTTGATTTCGTGTACATTGTCGATCGTCTCTTGACAGATGTTGAGGTAACTCCAAGGTCTGAAGATATATTAAAATGTCTCCATACAAGGGGTGCGAATATGAGATAAGGAAAATATGTTCATCCACGAATGAATCGACATGGATAATGTCCTCATCTAATATAGGGAAGTCAGATACCATCTCGGAAAAAACTAGCAATTTCTTAGACTTTGTTGAAGCAAAGTTGAGATCAAACTCTTGCATAATTACAATCCATTTATTGTATTTTCCCCCTATGATACACCTAGTAAGGACGTAATGAAATGGATTGACATCTGCAACTACGGTAGTTTTTCAAAGTAATATACAATGTCACAATATTTGAACCGCGTGTACGACATCCAAGGCTAGCTTCTCAATGTGAGAGTACTTAAGCTCATGACCGACTAAGTTTTAGCTAAGATACTAGACAACGTGCTCATGGAGCTCATCATCCTCTTGAACTAGAACCATACCAACTGTCCCTTCGGACGTGGCGATATAAAGAAAATAATCTCTACTATAGTCAGGAGGCTTCAATAGAGGCGTCGATACCAAGGCTTTCTTAAGAGCATCGAAGGATTTCTGGGCTCAGTCATCCCATATAAACAGAGTGTCCTTCTTCAAAAGATGCATGAAACCCTTAGTAATGTTGGTGTAGTTCACTATAAAACGACGTAGGAAGTTAGATTTCCCCTATAAACCTTGAAGTTGATGAATGTTTTGCAGGGGAGGTAATCAAAGTATCGCCTCAACCTTCATAGGATCCACCAAGATCCGATTCTCCAAAACTAAGAACCCTAAAAGACGTCCAGACCTCACGCAAAAGATGCACTTGTGAGGGTCCAAATGGATGCAATAATAACGACATCTCTCTAATACTAGTCGAAGGTGAGTAGATTTATCTACTCTCTTGCGAGAGTGAGCAACGAGATCATCAAGATAAGCTTCGACAATGTGTTTGAGGTCATGAAAAGAAAAGGTCATGGCTCGTTGGAAGGTTGCTTCAGCGTTTTTAAGGATGAAAGGCATTTTCCAGTATGCAAAAGTACCCCAAGGAAAAATAAAATCCATCTTATGTTGATCCTTGGGTTTGATTTGAATTTGATTGTATCCTAAAAATCCATCCATAAAAGATAAAACCTCGCTTCCCGCATGCTCATCGAGAATCTAATCAATGAAAGGTGTCGGGAAGTTTTATTTAGGACAAGCCTTGTTCAGATATCGAAAATCCATACATACACGGATAGTTCCTTGTTTCATATTCACGGGAAGGGGATTGGACACCCATTCAGTCAAAGGAACTGGGTTGATGAAACCAACATTAAGTAGTTTCTCCACCTCTACCTTAATAGCATGGGCCTTCCTAGGGTTAACATCTTTGAGATGTTGTCGAACATGTTTAGCATATGGGTAAGTCTTGATCTCATGTTCAACAATACGAGGGTCGATTCCTAACATCTCTTTGTATTACCAAGTGAATACATCACGAAATTCCTTGAAGAGATCAGTGTAGATATGAATGTCTTCAAGCGAGCAATCTGCACCGATATAAAAAATTTCAATCTTACCAAGAACACGATAGATGTCGATCGTGACAGTAGGAGTAATTTTCGCCATGTTTCCTTCAGCATAAATACCATGTGTACCTAGTGGAACCACAGCATGATCGACCATCTCAGTCATAGTGGATCTAAAATCATCCTGCTCGATCCTAACGAGTTCTAGGATAAAGTAAGAGCAATGATGCATATCATCCCATGGCCTGTCAGGACCATTCATGGCCTCTAAGATGGCTTCATCCGAAGGTAAAGTATCATCAAGGAAATCATGTGTACAAGATAATGGGGTGGCCTATACAGGCTCTAGAACAAGATCCTCCTCATCCATCTGCAAGGAGATAGAATCTAGATCAATAGTAGAGTCAATAACAGCCTAATATGCAACCTCTATTGTTGATAGTGGCATGGCCATTCCACTATTTGACTGAACTTCACCTGACAAATTCAGGGAAGGTAGGGTCCAAGGGTTGTTAAAATACGAAGTTTGGAAAGGAACAGATCTCATCGATGACAAAGACTCACTGGAAATGGTATAAACATGGTGAATTGGTGCCATGAAGTCAAAAGTACCCATAAATAGGAATACATTATGACACTAATGTTCTCAGATGTCGGCTGAGAATTATCGATCACAGGGATCAAGGGTCCAACCGATGCATTGGGACTAGCATGCGCAAAGGACAATTGATCAATCATCATGATCTTCCCCTCATGAGGAAAGCATAAAGTGTGGAAAAAGGACGACACGACCACAGTCATAGCATAGGTCCAATTACACCCTAGCAATAAATTATAGTCAAGGGACGCATCAACCACCTACATCAACCTCCACTGTCTTCCCCCCTAACTGAACTGGGAAAGAGGAAAGAATATTGTGGCATCGAAACGAATGACCATCAAATGTGGTCAACATGGTCATAGATTGAGAGAGCATCGGAGAACGGATGGCTTTCCAATAGGTTAGGGAGATCACGCATGTCACAGTGTCTTCATCAATAACAATATGTTTGATGGTATACTTCAAGTAGCCCACATGGATTTGAAAGGCCACATGGTAAGTCAAGCGAGACTAAAAATTCGTGACATCAAACTTGATAACCTTTGATCCAACCGGGTCTAGAGCTCCTAAAGCAGATAACAAGGTGTTCCTCTGTGAAGGACACATCAAGAGAACCTTCAAAGCTAACATCGCACAAGGGGTTTGACCCAGATCTTCAACAATGGAATAGTTCTAGGTGGCTCTAGCATTAGGGTTGTGCATAGAGCATTTAAGTACTCCTTTCAGAATATGAGTCGGAGGCTTTAGCTTTTCGATCTACAAAGGGGTTTCCAGAGGAGGGGGGGACTTTCGACCTGGAACAGTCGGCAAAGAGTTGCAATCACGAGATAGAGTTGCTACGTAAATATGAGACTTGACCAAATTTACACATAGACTATCGTCATCCTGTGCCGAGGAGTTTTGATTCCCTCCCGGTGCAGCTACGGCATTAGAGGAGCTCAAGGCCATGTGTTGATTATGAAGAAATGGATTATTCATCACAGCGGGCGGTTGGTATAATAGCCTCATGGATTCCTCAAGTTTGGGGCATAAATCAGTAAGGTGATCATTTGTACAAAGTTTACAAGGAAACTTCACCTTCCTCTTCTCTTTCTTTCCCTCACCAGCACTAACCTTCAATCTATCATTGTTAGCATTTTCCTTGGTTTTATTATCGTTCCCCCGACCCTTACAATTACCTCATCCTTTCCTTTTATTCCCTCATGGTTTTTGTTTACCATTTGGGTTGGTCAACGACTATATAGAATGCACATCCGTCGACTGAGTGGGAGCAGAGGATGCAATTGAAGCTAGTATTGCTTCTGAATAGCTTAAAGACAATTCCTTCAAATGATTTTCCACCAAGTCTGCAGACTTAGCATTTGCAGATCCTATAATGCCATCAGCATGAGGCCCGAGATTTTGTCTTGGGTCATAATTTGACCTCAGTGCGTCAGAAAGAATTTCATATAACATCCCAGACTGGGCATATATGAGGTCCAATTGTTGGGCTTTGAAAATAGCTTCTTCCTCAAAGGTTATCCCGAATGTAGAAACATCCTTCGAAATATAAGGCAATAGGGATTTTAGGAACCATTTCAACAGGAACTCTGGAGGAATGTAAGCCTTAATCAACCTCTTTTGTCTATGCCGCTCTTGGATATGATCTAAGATATGGGTGGTATTATCTTGGAGAAAGTTCAACAGGATTTATATGCCAACGTCATAACACACCGACAACTGGAAGTGGTTGAGGAAGACTAGAACCATCTGATTAAAAGTGCCATATGTCCCCCATGGTAGCTTGATGTACCATTTCATTGCAACTCCTATGAGGGTGTATTGAAACAGTCTCAAACGAATAGATTCCTCATTAAGTGAGTTAGACGAGCACCAAAGATGAAAATTAGTGACATGATCACCAGGATCCTCACCAGTCTTTCCTTCAAATTTTGGAATATATGAAGGAAGATTAGTGGGGATGGGTGTCCATGATGGATCGTGACACACTGGTTCATTCATTAACTTCGACAAGTCTGGAAAGTTAAGTGTGTCCAGAAAAGGGAGTCAGGGTTGCGTCATCTAAGCCCATGCTCTCAGGAAAGATTGATGTTGAGGGATTGCAACCCATCTAGGGTTCTGGTATGCACCATGGCCCTGGCAGGGTTCTGGTATGCACCATGGAAATATCATGCATGTAGGAACAGTATAATGTAGGTTATAAACATTGCCCCAACTAGATGAGGTCCAAGCTATGGGTTTCCCATAGTATGAAATTGACCTCCCCCAGGTGTAAATCCGGAGGATAGAGGTGGATTCGTCATACCAAAAGTATTAGATGGAATCGATGTAGAGGAGGCAAAGGTAAAGGATGAAACAGAGGCAGTAGCTTGTCCGCCCGATTGGTTACTCCATAGATGAGAATTAAGACCAGGATTAGACCTAAAAGAGAAAGGAGGTTGACCCTTGACCGAAGGATTCATTTGGGGAATTTGAGTTCCACCAACCGATATAGGATTATACGGAGGGGACATGCCCCCAGGACCAATACTAGGATTTGTATTCGTCGCTGGAATGGAGGATGAAAGTTGCGATGTGAGATTAGGCATACCGTAAGAGAAAGGGATAGAGGCCGAAGGTATGTACTGAGAATTATATCCCGGTGAACCAAAAAGAAACCCAAAAGGGTTTTTTCCTATAGGTTGAGAAGCAACCACAGGCTGGATAGGAGTGATGACGAGAACCTCTGACACCACAATCGTAGTAGCAAAAGTAGTTGAAGGAGTTCCATTAACTACAGTAGGTATGGGATTCGAAGGACTCCTAGTATCTTTTTTACTCGACTCAATACTCATACTTGTATAATCACAAGTCTGATAGGTGGAGGTATGTGTACCACGTTTGATAAATTTACACCTTTAGAAGGAAAAGACTCAAGATGCGGTGGTCACTTCAAAAAATAGAGAGACTGGCGAGGAAGTTGGTCTGGCTCGACGATGACTTAAGACTTGAGATATATAAAACAAAGTCATAAGGCCAACTAACAATCAAAGAGCACACCAAAATAAACAAAAGGCCAAATTCACACAAAAAGGATATAGTAGCTGAAAAGGGGCCTCCCTCACTAGAGTAGGTATGTCTCACCCAAGAGGGGCTTGAGGCTCCCTTCAAAATATTGAAGGTATCAAAATCAATCATAAGGGCCCTCGTGGGATTAACAATGCAGTCGGTCATATCCCCTTGGAGAGGTAATCCTCCATAAAGGATGTGTGTTTTTCGAACCTTATCTAACTTAGGGTACCTACATAATAACCCCTACAAGTAACCTATGTGGCTACCTATGTCAAGCAACTAAAGACACCACGATACAACCAATGTGCATATGAATAGTCGTAAGTTAGGTCCACTGTATGGGCAGGGTAACAAAGCCTGAAATCTTGAAAGCATCACGTCTCAAGGAGTTTAAGGTACTAGAAAGATCCCCAAATAAGAATAGATCCCCATAAATATATCTGATGTTAATAAGGTATTAGAGGTCTATCTCTACAACCAACTTCATGCGACATCATGGTTAACTCCGGTGTGAGCGAATCATCTTGACGTCACTAATTGTACAATGGATTTCACCACTCCCTTAGTTAGACACATATATTGAGTTCAATAGCCTTGGAGATGTTTACTCACAAAATCCTATTCCAAGGCCCTATATCCTAAGCTATCTTGTGTATCCTGAAAAATGAAATTGTTTCTAATCAATTTTAATTAATCAACATTACTTTTAAAGGCTTTATTTACTCAAGAGGTGTGGATGTGAAACTGATGATGTTATGACTCAGCATATTAAAGAATTGAATATGAATATAATGCAAAGTCCTAACTTCAATTCTCAAAAGATGATAAACTTTACAAATGCAACTTTTAATGCAACTCTGTAATTTCAAATGAGATGCAATCTTTCCATGAATGTCAAAATCAATACTAAACAACCAACAAAGCAAATGCCCAAAATGAAAAATGTATGTTTTTGTATTTTCAATATAAAGAAATGAAAATGCAGGGACTGAATAGTAGCCTGATATATAGACCCCACTGCAAGCAAAATAAAATACAAGAAGGATACCAAGAAGCAAACACTCAGACCAACATTCAAGGACAACCAATGAAAAAGATGATGTGAAATAAGAACCGCCCGAAAATTCAACCCAAAGAAGGTTTCCTATCACTCTATAGGCACTCAATAGTTAGGACAGAGACCCAAGAAGACTCAACAACCATCAAAACGCACCCACCAAACACCAAACCCAAACAAAATCTTAAAAATTTGATGTACGCGACTGTTTAAGGAAAACAAGCATATGCACGCACCCTATAGAAGGACAACTCGCGTATGTACACGTTTGTTTAGAGAAAACCCACATACATGTGTTAAAAGACTGCCAGAGCAAGGATTAAACCAAGAAAACTCAAATACAAGGTAAAAAAGGCTGTCAAGAAATCAGGCGACAAGGAAACTTAGGCGAACATAGAGAAATCAAAGGAGAAAAACACTCCAAACCCCGAAATAGAAGATTCAATCCCTAGTATGGTCGCCAATTATGTTACGAGGAAAATCACTCTATGGCAAGGGGTAAACCACAATAGATGGAAATGACTGCAGAAATCAACTCTAATCCCAAGTATACTATATAATTGAAAATGCTAACAAGACAAGATAAAGATCCTACCTTGTTCAGATGTCTGATGAAGACCATTGTTGAGCACGCAACTCAAAGAAATACACCTGCAACGTTTCCTCAAAAACCAAGATATACAAGCATATGGTGATAATGTATAAAGTTAGCATATCAAATAGCATAATCCATCAACATTCATAACAAATACGCCCATGGAATAACAATTCAAATATTTTCAAGATATTAATTGGACGAGAAAAGAGTATTTCTATTAAAAAATGATCCACAGAAGTGTATAAGTGACAAACTTATGTGTCGGAACGTCTCGAAACCGAGAAACTAAGTCCCTTCCAGCTGGGCCTCCACCACTTCAGTCCTCCACCAAAGGCAAGCTCATATAAGGGAGACAATGAGGTTCTCCAACAATCAGGGAAGAGCTTGGGGGTTGAACAATGTGTTCAAACTTAAAAGTACAAATGGATGCGGACTCATATAAGAAGTG
>JASDQU010194272.1:3395-19816 GCA_032191745.1 Picea mariana | reverse complement strand
GTTGTACACCTGGTGTCATGCCTTTCTTAGGCATAGAATCCTATGAGGAAGTTTGGTGGTGAATTGTAAACATGTTTTTTTGTATGTTTTGTTATTTAACATGCATTGTAACTTGATAGGGGGTTCAAATGGTTAAGCAGAGAGGCTCTTATATTTAGTTTTGAATTGTAACAAAGTTTCCTCATGTATGTACCAGACTTAAGAATATTTAATAGTGAAAGATTAGTTACTTTCCTACTGTCATTTCTGTTTTATCTCACTTTGGTGTTATTTGTTGGTGAAGGATTCATCAAGGTGCTTTCTTTCTTATTACAGTAAATGATTTATTGTTGGTAATTTATGCAAGTTGATCAAAGTGTTTTCTCTTTTTTATTAAGAAGTTCTTATTCAATGAGATTTATTCCATATGTGCTCGAGAAGTCCTTGGTGTGACTTGATACACATATTTCACCTTCCTTATTAATTCTTCCATCTTCCATTTATATCTTTAAACATTGATTTGAAGCTATTCAAAGCCCTGCTTGTTGGTGTGTATTTCATCGAGGATTTTGTGATTGACATCATAAAATGAGTTTCACACCCATTTTCCACACTTATAAAACAATTATTATTCACAATTATGATGGGTATTTGGCTTACATCTACAGCGGTCTAGGTGTGACTTCTAGTGCTAACATTTTTGGTATCCTTTTCGAGGAACGAATTGAAGATCTTTCCCTGGGTTGTACGAAAAGGATACTATTGATTTTGTTGGTGTATAGAAATCAGTAAACAGAACGACTGCATAGTGCACCTAGTGACTCCAAAGTTCAGTCGTGGCTCCCAAGAGAAGGCACACAAGGGGTAACCCACAGTCACCTCTGGATACACCTAAACCTGATCCAGAAAAAATCATAAGGGGAAATATTTGCAAGGAGCTTCCTCTTCTAAAATTCTTAGGTATTTCTGGAGACCTACCTGACTCTGTTTTCCATACACTAGTTTTTGTTTCTCATGTTTCTCATTTACCTATAACTAAAACTCCTATAAAGTCAGAACTAGAATATTTTCCTGTAGAATACACAACTTTTTCCTCTGACTTGAAAGAAGAAAACTTGGAAAGTTTTTATTTTCTTGCATCTCCTGAAATTGTAAAGTGGTTTAGACTTGAAAGTTTGGAATATTTCCCTTTCTTAGGTTCTCCTACTCCCCATTATTTTAAATCTCCTATAACTAAAGAAGAAGGAACCTCAATTTCTATTGAAATTCCCCTAGCTCTACCCAAGTCCCAGCCAGCTTCTGTTAAATATGAATTTTCTCCACCTTATACTCCTCCTTTTTCAAAACCTTCTGTTGTACAGATTAAATTTTCACCTGTTAATTCACCTTCTACTTCTCCTAAAAATCAGAGTCCTCCTTTTCCAAATCAAATGGCAGGAATTAATCCTCCTCATAAAAGAATGGATACCATTGTGGTTACTAGGTATGCACCATTAGTGCTTCCTCGGCCCATGAATTCTCTTCCAGTAGGAGATTACCATAATTACATTCCTAAATTCACTGGATATGAAGATATCATTGCAGAAGAACATCTTGTTGCATTTTACAGCTATGCAGATAATTTGAATATTGAAAATGAAGATGTCTGGATGAGAGTCTTTGTGCAAAGTCTAGATGGAGAAGATAGGAAATGGTTTATAAGTTTATCTCCTGGATCAATAGCTGGAATTGAAGCTTTGGATGATGACTTTTTAAGACATTGGGGTGACAAAAAAGACTTATTATATTACATTACATAATTTGGGGCTCTTAAAAGGAAAGAGGGCAAATCAGTGTCAGATTTTTCAAAAAGATTTAACATGTACAACAAAATTCCTACTGAGATTAAACCCACTGAAACTTCTGCTAAAATAACTTATACAAGTGCTTTTGACCCAGAATTATGTCTTTTGTTGAGAGAAAGAAGGTCTACAACATTGGCCCATATGCAAGATGTTTCATTAGAGGTTGAATCAAATATATTGGCAGCAGATAAGTTGAGGGGTAAATCTAACAAAGATAGAAGAAAACAAAAGGCAGAAGCCTCATCTTCAAATGCTTCAGGAATTAATCCCCAAGTTGATGAATTGACTAAGTTGGTTAAGTCATGATCTCCAGAGATGGAAAAATTAAAACTTGAAGGGAGACAAACAAATAGAAATTCTCAGGATTTTGGAAACATAAACAATTTCAGAAGGTCGAATAATACACCTCAAATTTTGCAGAGAGATCAAAGAAATAGAGAGGATCAGAAGGTTCAAACTCCTCTACAGAACAATTTGGTTGATGATGAAGAAGGAAATAATGAGGAAGCAAACCAAGAAATTAATTGTTTAAGGGATACAGTTGCTTCCCCTCATTTACCCAGACTGCTTATGAAGAGTCTTTAAAGTGCAATCAGTTGAATGAGTTAATTAAAGGAGAGAAAGTCGATGAAGCTCAAAATAAGTATAATTTGAGGTCAAAAAAAAGGAGGGAAAACCAAGTACATATACTCAGCCTAAATAATCAGATACCCCTCCCAAGGCAGTGGTTGCACCAAATAACGAAACAGGAGAACAAAACAATCATCCCATTATCAAGGCTTTTGTTCAAGAGACAAAGGAAATTCAAAAATCCCAATCCTATTTTAATTTTGAGAATGAAATCCAGAAAATCAAGATTCCTATCCCACTCATGGAATTAATGAAAAATGAAGATTTTAAGAAATCTATCTCAAAAATGTTGCAGCGTGAATATTTTCCCCCTTCAACAGACTCAGTTAAATTGTAGGATGAGAAACCTATAGTTATATTGGGACCCCTAGTAGAAGACAGAGATGACTCTTCTCCCCCCTTTTACACTTTTTTGAATGTGCATGACCAAATATTGCACAATTGTCTTATGGACTCAGGTGCATGTCACAACTTGATGCCTAAGGATGTCATGGATGAAATGGGTATGTAAATTACTAAATCATATCATGATTTTTATTATTTTGACTCGAGAAAAATAAAATGTCTTGGAGTCATTAAAGATCTAGTTGTCACTCATTTTCAACTACCTATGAAAAGAATAGTCATGGATATTGTAGTTGCAAATTTTCCTCCCAAATTTGGGATGTTGTTGTCTAGATCATGTATCAATATGTTAGGTGGGACTTTTCAAATGGATCTTTCTTATGCTACCATATCTGTCTTTGGGGGTGAGCACAGAAGGACTCATAGAGAAGCGCAATTAGCATATATCATAAGTGATGAGAGAAACCCAGCAAATCATCCCATCTATGTTGTTGATACTGATTTAGGATCCAGTATTCTTCATCTTACTTATTTTCCTCAGTCACCATTAGAAATAAAAAATCAGTTACCAACAACAAGTGAAACAACTAGACAAGGTGCTCAAACATGGAAGATGTATTTTGATGGTGAATCTTCCAAGGATAGCGTTGCTGCTAGAATAGTGTTCATTTCTCCCTCTCAGGATGTCACAACCTTGTCCTTCAAACTTGAATTTGAAACCACAAATAACATTGTAGAATATAAATCCTTAGTTTTGGGGCTTAGAGCTGCAAAGGATGTGAAAATTGAAAAAATGTCAGTTTTTGGAGATGCAGAGCTGATTGTGCATCAAGTCGTAAACATCTATCAAGCAAAGAATCCTAGATTGAAAGCTTATAGGAATGAGGTTTGGGACCTCATTGATAATTTATTCTTAGCATTCAACATATATTGTGTTCCCAGAGAGGCTAATACACTTGTTGATTCCTTAGTTGTTCATGCCAGTAATTTTAAAATCCCACTACCTCCAAAGCCTAAGTATAATGTTGAGGTGAAATACAGACATGTTATACCTGATAATGTCAAGAATTGGAAGGTTTTTTAATATGATCAAGAACTAAAGAGGTTTTTGGAAACCATAGATGAATTGTATGCTCTTCATATTGACCAAGATTCAGATGATGATAAAAATCTGCATGCTGATAAATTTCTGAACGAGATTGTAGATCAAACAAAATTTCAATTGCCTAGCAATCGCATTCCTATAGGATTGGTTCCCTTGGAGAGACTGTTTGATAACAATGAGGATGTTGTGAAGGTGAGTGGTTCTAAGGAGAATTCAGATCTAATAGAATGTAATCTAGGAACTAAAGAGGAACCCAAATATGTTAAATTGTCCAGTAGCTTGTCAAAAACTCAAAGGGTTGAATATATCAAGTTGTTGAAAGAATTTTCTGATGTTTTTGCATGGAAGTATGAATACATGGAAACTTATGCTACTAGAATCATTGAGCATAGAATACCTTTGAAATATGACACCAAACCTGTCATAAAGAAACTTAGGCAGATTAACCCTATGTTATTTTCCATTATGGAAAAAGAGGTTAAAAATTTGCTTGATACCTAGATCATTATACCTATGAGGTATATTGATTGGATATCTAATTTGGTCCCTGTCAGAAAGAATAATGGTGAGATCAAGCTTTGTGTTGACTTCGGGAACTTAAATAGGTGTTCCAGAAAAGACAACTACCCCTTACCAAAAATGGAGCATATCTTACAAAGGGTGATAGGCTCAGTAAGGATTTCAATGATTGATGGGTTTTCGGGCTACAATCAGATTTTTTTGTTACTAGAGGATAGAGAAAAAACAACATTTATCACTCCTTCGGGTACATTCATGTATGCGAAGATGCCTTTTGGTCTCACGAATGTAGAGGCAACTTTCCAACGTGCAATGGACATTGCATTTATTGGAGAGAAAGACAAGTTTGTGGTTATCTACTTGGATGATATCACAGTGTTTTCCAAGTATGATCAAGAACATTACCAACATTTAGAGAAGGTGTTTTTGAAGTGAAGAAATTATTGGTTGTCCCTTAATCCCAAGAAGTCTCATTTTTTCATGAAGGAAGGTAAGTTGTTAGGACATATTATCTCAATTGAAGGAGTAAAAATTGACCCAAATAGAGTAGAGGCTATCAAAACTCTTTCTCTCCCAAGGTCCAAGAAAGAAATTCAATCCTTCTTAGGTAAGATAAAATTATTGAGTATATTTATATCTAACTTTGTTGAGTTAGTCAAATTCATCACTGCCATGCTGAGAAAAGGGAATGAAGTAAAATGGACACCAGAAGCTAGGAGTTATTTTGAGTAGATAAAAAAAACACTGGTTGATGCTCCTATTTTGATGAGTCCTCACTACTCAAAGGAATTTTTTATTTTTTCCTTTGCCTCAAATGACACATTAGTTGTTTTCCTTCTTTAGAAAAATTCGGATGGATTGGAGCAGCCTATCTATTTTTTCAACAAGGACTTGAGAGATGTTGAAGTCAAATATGACATCATGGAGAAACAAGCTTATGCTTGAGTCAAAGCTCTGAAAGCCTTCAGGGTATATGTGCTTCACTCAAAAATCATTGTTTATGTTCCTTCAAGCTCTGTGAAAGAAATTCTAATTCATCCTGATATAGATGGGAAAAGAAGTAAGTGGATTGCTAAGATTTTGGTGTTTGATCTTGAGGTGAAACCCACCAAGATGGTAAAAGGTCAAGGTTTAGCTAGTTTGCTAGTTGAATCCAATTGTAAGGCATTGGGAATAAATTTCATGACTACTAACTCTATAAATCAACAATCTGATATTCCTAGAAGCAACTTTCAAATCAACTCAAAATTGGCAGAATGAAGTTGGTACAAGGACCTTATCTAGTTCCTGCAAAACTTGCAGCCTCCCACTGGAGTTGAGAAGATCAAAGTGAGAGCTCTGAAACTTAAAGCAATCAAGTATTGTATTGTTGATTAGATTCTGTATTGGAAAGATCCTTTAGGGGTTCTTTTAATATGTTTATATCAAGAAGAGGAAAAACAAACTATGACTGAATTTCATGGGAGTTTATGTGGAGGTCATCACTTTTGGAGGACTACAGCATACACGATACTTAGAGTTGGGTACTTATGGACTAGTTTATTCACTGATCTGTGTAAAAATATCAAGACTTGTGATAAATGTCGGAAATTCTTAGGAAAACAACAACTCAAATCTTTGCCTCTGAAACCCATAGTGGTATCTGGCCCTTTTCAGTAGTGGGGATTAGATTTTATTGGAGAAATTCATCCATCCTCAAGTGGCCAGCACCGTTGGATTCTGACTTCCACTGATTACTTTACCAAATGGATAGAAGTCATTCCCACCAGGAATGCAACACAAAAAGTAATTATTGTCTTCTTTGAAGATATTCTATCAAGGTTTGGTTTCCCAAATAAAATTTTCATTGATAATGCAGCAGCTTTTAAGGCTGAGCCCCTGGTGAAGTTCTTTGAAAAACTTGGTATTCAACTTATCCATTCCACTCCATATTACCCTCAAGGTGATGGCTTAGCAAAATCCTCCAACACGAGCTTAGTGAATATTATCATAAAATTATTGGAAGATAATAAGAAGTCATGGGATTCAATGTTGAAGTTTTCCCTATGGGCAGATAGAGTAACCACCAAAAGGTCAATTGGCACCACACCATTTCAGTTGGTTTATGGAACTGAAGTTGTTTTCCCTACTTAGTTATCTTTACCTATGGAAAATTTTCTTCAAGACCAAGAAGAGGAACCAGATGACATGATCAGGAGGATGCATCAACTTGTGGAAGTACAACAAACCAGAGAGCATATTTTTGACAAAGCACTGAGTCATCAACAAAAAATCAAAGAATTTTTTGACAAGAAGGTGAAGAAGGAATATTTTCATCTTGGAGACTTGGTACTCAAATGGGATGCTCAAAGGAAAGATAATGGAAAACACGGTAAATTAGAAGTCCTTTGGGTTGGTCCTTTTAAAATTTATGAAGTTTTGAAAAATAATACTTTTAAGCTGCAGAATTTGGAAGATGTTGAAATCCCTAGTGGCCCAGTCAATGAGAATTTTCTAAAGAAATTATTTTTCTAAATCCTTGGGTGGCTTCATTTCATTGTAAATACCAGTCTATTAGTTATTTATGTTTTCTTTTAATAATTTCTCCTTGTCCAATGGATAAAGACATTGGAAATGCATGTTCTTGGAGCCTCACAGGCAGGTCTCCATCCCCTGTGGAG
The DNA here is from genome assembly GCA_032191745.1 of Picea mariana. NCBI lineage: Eukaryota > Viridiplantae > Streptophyta > Pinopsida > Pinales > Pinaceae > Picea > Picea mariana. The sequence goes on along the minus strand of JASDQU010194272.1, from coordinate 12,734 downwards.
CCAGATGTTAGCACATAGCATGTGTAGGGGTAAAAATATTTTTTAAGTTTCTAGGTTTGAGTCATAGGGTCTTTATATTTTTAGGTTTTGAGTTATATCTCATGTCATAAATCATGTTTGATTATTCCATGAGCATAGTTATGATTTTAGTCTTTGTAAGAGCCTTGGTGTCATGATAGTGTTCATCATCGTGAAAGAAATAAGGGTCAACATGGGTCACACCCTTGGTCTTAAACTTATCATCATCATATGTCTTGTCTCAAAGGAATGTACAAAAGGTTCCATTATATCCTCCTCAATTGTTTGAGGGTCAAGTCAAGTGTCCAATCTACTTGTTTCCAACTCACCTGAAAGTTCGCAGCGTATCAAGAAGTGCCTTATGCACTAATTTCTCATCATTGTACTTTGAAAATGTGTCAAGGGATATCTCATCATTCTCAGCACATTCAATGCAGTATGTTCTTCAGGATTGTTTCAAGGAACAAGTCTAATAGTTTGAATGAAGCGCACTGTCAGAGTTTGAAAATTGGTGCTACGAACTGGTTGTAACAGATGAAGGAGGATTGGATGCATCTAAATAAATCCTAGTCTAGTTTGTGAGACACCAGCTCAAGTTCCAGATACACCAGGTACTTCTTTGGTGAATTCATGTTGTTTGAGGGTTGATTAAACTGCTCATTGTTATATATTTTTCTTGCGTTCCATACTATTAAACATTTTATACGCTACCAACTCTTTGCACCCATTAAAACCCACAAATTTGGTATCCTAAACCCTGTCCATTTTCAATATTTTTATACCCAAGGAGCATCTTACAGTTTCCCCTTGCAAATAGTAACATTATCCACTGCCAACTATGCACTGCAAACTATCTAGTACAACTCTGCGTTGTTAAAATTTCGTTGCGAACCCTTTGTTTCTTGATAGATCAAACCTTATTTAGTTGAGATTCATCTAGGTCTGAGGTTTTAACCTGCCAACTCATATTTTTCTCCTCAGACGTGGGAAATCTTGCAATATTTTCATAAAAACCTAGTTCAACTCGCGCTACGAACTTAACCGTTGGTGTTGCAAACCCTCTGTTTTACACAAAATTGCTTCAATTTCTGCTTGACTACAGTTTCATCCAGTTGAATTTTTGTTTCTCTTTTCTCACTTCCTACTTGCATCTTGTTCATCCTCACACTATTGTTGTGCATAAATTTTTCAGTCAAATAAACCCTAAGTTGTGTCAGCTCTATAAACAAACCCTAAATTTATTGTTTTTATTACATATATCATAAAAAATTGTCATAAGAGGGTACATGAGGTTTTCAAACAACCATTATGGGTAGTCAACAAAGAAAGAATATTCACAAAGGGGGAGAGATTGTGAGAGTTGAACCACATGACATGCAACTCATCAATTCTGAACCATTTTTCAAGGAAGCTTTCCAGAGCATGGGTTGCCTAAATTTTTGTGAGAAAATGCAAAGAGGACATCCTAAGGTAGATAAGTAGTTTTCACTCAACTTCAGTGGGACAAAGACTAAGGTGGGGGTGTTGGAGTTTGAAGCCTCTGAGAAATCTATTTATGTAGCCACAGAGATAACTAATTGTGGTGAGAAGTGGTTTAAAGCCATGTCTTTGAACACTTCTTTCTCCAAGGAATTCCTAAAACATGAATATCAGGGAGACAACCTATCCAAGAGAGTACCAATAAGTCACATGCTAGAGTATTTTGACAATATGCTCAAGGTCATTCAAAGGTACTTCATGCGTGAAGGAAGGTTCAATATGGTATATCAATACCATATCAGATTACTACTACACTTCATTGGGAAAGAATCCATGAACCTTCCCTTTTATCTTTTCAGGAGTATTGGGAAAACATTAGATAGGGTCCAGGCTAAGTCCAAGCAAGTGGATACCAATGTTTTTCACTCTAGTTTAATCAATATGCTAGTACTGGAAGAATTAAAGAAGACCAACACTAACTGGGAGGTTTTCCTAGATGCATCAGGTTTTCAACTAGATATTGCTCACACACCATAGTCTAAAAGACAAACACCTACTCATGTTGAGAAGACTGTGCATTCAGATTCAAGAAAAAAGAGGAAGATGACCAGGAGTGATAAATCCTTTCAGGTTACTGATAAAACAGTTGAAGGCGGTCCCTCACAACCTCCTAACAGATACATTTCTCATGTGGAATAATCTACACCTATGGATATATCATCAAGCAAATAAAGGAGTTTGAAGGGTAAAAAACTTATCTTTTCCCCACCTTTTGTTGCAGAAACAATCAAACCTAGAAGATCTTTCACTAGATCAACAGTTAAATAGCATGGTCCTATGAAAGATGGTGCAGCAAAAGCCTCATCTTAGAAAAAGGACAAAGCTTAGCCTTCCAAGAATCCCATAGAGATTATTGATATCAGCATTCCTCCTCATGAAAGTAATCCTACTTTCAAAAGACTCAGGAGGAAACTTAAGGATGCAAGAACTGAAAATGACAAATTGAAGAAGGAAAATTTGGAGGCTTGAATCAAGTTGAAGGATATTTTATACCTATATGAGAAGATTATTGATAAAGCAAGATACATGGCTAATAGGTTTCTACACCTTCACAAAAAACTTAAGAATGTGTATAAACAAAAGAGAGTCTGCCAAGCCGAGATTAGGGAATTAAAAGCATAGTTGCAGCCCTTCAAAGAGAAAGTAGAAAAAATGAATCTATATATGTTGGCTAAGGTGGCTACTAGAAGGAGTACCAGGAAAAGAGGATCACGGGATACTATTTCACATCAACATCATTTTTTTCATGGTTCACCTTTTGCATACAATTATAACCTAAGTAATGATTTTGGGTCTTGAGCTGAAGTTAGCATGTTCATATGATGTCTCCAAGGTTACTTCATGTTGAAAGAATTTTGTAGCGGCCTCTGGAAGGTTTTTCCCACTTCTTTTGCAAGTTTCAAAGGTTGGAATCCTTTTTGGAGGTAAACAGGTACCTATAGGAATGTTTGCAGTGCGTGGACTCACTAGCACTGTGAACTGGGTGTTTTAGGACAGTCTGCAGCGCAAGTGCAGCGAAATTGGAGTAATGAATCTTTTGAATATGAAAGGGATTTCTAGGTGTCAGGTTGAGATCAGATAAGAATTTAGGGGACTAGTTGCACATCATAAGGCCACCTGCCTCAAGGAGTTGCCTGCAGTAAATCCATATCATCAAGTTGTTAAGGGTTGTTCTAAACATTGCCAACATCTTCATGGAAAATAGCATTTTGTTTACATTCTTGTTGTACACCTAGTGCCATGCCTTTCTTAGGCATATAATCCTATGAGGAAGTTAGGTGGACAATTGTAAACGTGTTTTTTTGGATGTTTTTTTACTTAACATGCATTGTAACTTGATAGAGGTTTCAAATGGTTAAGAAGAGAGGCTCTTATCTTTAGTTTCAAATTTTAACAGAGTTTCCTGATGTATGTACCAGACTCAAGAATATTTAATAGTGAAATATCAATTACTTTCCTACTATCATTTATGTTCTATCTCACTTTGGTGTTAGTTGCTAGTGAAGGATTCACCACGGTGCTTGCTTTCTTATTACAGTAAATGATTTATTGTTGGTAATTTATGCAAGTTGATCAAAGTGTTTTATCTTTTTTATTAAGAAGTTCTTATTCAATGATATTTCTTCCATATGTGTTCTAGAAGTACTTGATGTGATCTGATACACATATTTCACCTTTCTTGCTAAGTCTTATATCTTCCATTTATATCTTTAAACATTGATTTGAATCTATTCAAATCCTTTCTTGTTGGTGTGTATTTCATGGAGGGTTTTGTGATTGACATCATAAAATGAGTTTCACACCCATTTGCCACACTTTTAAAAAAAATATTATTCACAATTCTGATGGGTATTAGGCTTTCATCTACAACAGACTAGGTGTGACTTCTAGTGCTAACATGTGTAATATTTGGGAACTCCTAAAAGTGTAGCAATGGTCACTCCCTTTGCGCTCTCCTACAATGGTGCCTTCTTTGTAGCATCAAGGTGTGATGGTTCACCATTGTTCTATCCAATTCCCTTATCATCACCATCATCCTCCTCATCGGAAACCACCTCAATGTACTAGACTTTATCTTTTCCCATACATCGATGACCTRGTTCCCACGGCTCTTAGAAACTGTAGCAAAGATTATTCCTCCTCATCTCTCTCCAAGTCTCCTAATCTATCATGTCTTTCCTTATCCACGTCTTCTAGAGAGGATTCGTCACCTAAATTTTTTGTGGAATAAAGGTTTTTTTCGATGTCTTATTGGGGGTTGTGTCTACCATATCCTAGGTCTTCATGATAGCTTCATGTAGTGTGTTTGGACTGAAATATTTCACCCAACCTCTTAAGGGATCATCCAAACCCTTCATGAATAACATCACCAATCTTTGTTTAGAAATATCAAACACCATGACTGCCATCTGTTGGAAATTTCTGACATAAGCATTCAATGTACATGTCTACCTCAATTGTTCCAACTCCATGAAGTGGATCTCAGGATCCATCAATCTCTGGGTGAATTCCTTATATGACGTGATGTTGGCATGCCCTAATGTGACTATCCCATGGTACCACCACTCATGATCTTCTCCATCCAATTGAAGGGTGGCAAACTTGATTGCCTCAATCTCTGTCATCAGATTAATCTAGAAGTAAGTGTCCAACTTATGTACCCATGCTTGTGTTGTGCACCTGTCAAATCTGTCAAAATATGAGATAGTCATCTTCTCCAATTTGCGTAGAAGATCGAAATTTTCTTGATTCTGACCCATCCTAGGCTTGTTCCTCATTCTGAGGTTGCAGTAGTCATTGTAATACATGGCTACCTAGGCTCCTTCTTCTAGCAACTGATAATCCCTAAAGTACGTTTTGACCTCGTTAGTCGGCCCCTGCTATTCATGTGCTCTTGTAGGATACTCCTCAAGGAATGGTGGAAATAATGGTTTGGGTACGTTTCTGCTACCTTCCTAGAAGACACTTTGTGCCAAAACATAGGTATACTCCATTTGAGATCCCTACCGCCTATGTGGTTGACCTCTACATGGTTCACATTGGCACCTTCATTGTTTTTATTTACTTGGTTTCCAGTAAAAAATTGTCATGAGTTATGTTAATTGTTGTTTCCCATTGGATATGGTTTCTAAAAGTTGTATGGTCCTATCCTCAGTATGAGCCCCCATGAATCCTTCTACTTATACCTATTTTGATTACTCTGATCCTAGGATGGGTTGTTTCCCTCGTCCTCTAGTTTTCCTAGGAATCAATGCCTCAAGAAATTACATGTTGGAAAGATCACCAACTATGATACCACTGTAATATCCCCAATTGTAGCAGGATTGGATTGTTTTTTCAAGTTGTATTTTAGGTGTGTATTTTTTTTAAACACTTTGCAAACAATGTTTTGGGTTGACTGGCCACTTATTACAAATAGATTGCATGTAAACTCACAGTAGGAATTTTATCAAACATATTGAAAGTATAAAAAATACAAGAGATGATCATAGCATTTTATTATGGATAGAATCTTCATAAATCACAATAATACAAGTCTCTATTGGTTGTATTAATAGTTGCATCAATATTAAACCCACATATCTATGTTGGCGGCAATGGAAGCTACACAAACACACACACACAAAGGAAAAATAACTTGGAATGAAGGAACGAGCCTTTTGGTAACTGAATCTACTATGGGAAACCCTCTCCAAGGATAATCGACCACGTTCCTACTTATCTCGGCAACTTCAGTTTGCATAGGTCCTCATGGGACAAGGTTGGGAAAAAAGAAGGGCCTCCTAGGATGCTCGTGTTCAACCAGTGAGGATGTCACATGTCATGCTTCCCTGAAACCCTCCTGGTACCTGCAAATTTGAGATCGACCTACTCCGAAAATTTTCACAAATCCCCTGCACAAGACGATATACCTCAAACTGAAACAAACCCGAAACAGAAGATCCACTGGAAATCTTGGATGGATCCCTCTCTTGTCTAGCAATGGTGGATGTTGCACCATTGAAACGAAACCAACAATGGAAGGTTTTTTCCAAAACCCCAACGAAAACCTTGCCTCAAAGAGCACTCCAAAACAAAAGATAAAATCATAATGTCAAAGTGAAGGGTTACCCCTCTATCTATCCTTCCTCCAAGCCTTCTAGATCTTTCCTTTTTGACCAAATCAAACCCTTACCTTATTTCCCCTCCAATTTTCACTTAAACATCAAAAATCATTTTTTAATGTTTAGGTAATTAATTATTTTATTTTTATTTAATGTCACTTTAGAATTTGTCATATTTTAACCCAATGACACTAAATAAATCCATGTGACTCCATTTTTCTGCTGACTATAGCTTACGAGAGTCATATAGGCTACTAAGTCATCCTATGTCGTGATCAATTGTAAGGGGACATTACAGGGTTGAGGTGAAAGGGGAGTTGTTGGTTGGAATTATTGCGTGAGTCGTTAAGTTGCGGAATTATCAAGTATTTTGGTGTAATGTTTTTATATATGTCAATGTGTAACTATATGGTTATATGCACAAAGGACAGTGCAGTTTGTAGGGGGAAGGGAATGTAACATCCTCCTTTTGAAATCCAAAACTAGCGATGTATATTGTAGATGTAGTACATGGCCGAGAGCCAAGTGATGTATATCGTAAATGTAGTATGTGGTTGAGAGCCAAAACGATGTAATATGTAAATTATGTACATTGAATATAATAAATAAAATGCATCGCTAGCTACAGAGGGACATGGATGAATATTTGGGGGATAAGTATCCACAAAAAAGGGAAGGAGTCCAAGGGAGAGAGTTTACCCATATCTATTAAATCAAAACCCACTTCTTATTTCCTTCTAAATTATACTTATCATGAATCGTCCATTAGTTGTTGAGTGTGCTAGAGCCCAATTATTGAATTCATGTAAGAGGGTTGGTGTGAGAGTCACTTCCCATGGTTATTGAGAGCATCGGGGCTGAGTACAATCAGCTTGGGGAAGAGTGAAAGTCAATCAAGCAAGAGAAAGTTAGGGAATTTTTATGGGTAAGAGACCAGAATTGGGCATTCACGTTTTTTAATAGAGAGAAATTTTTACATGGAGTTTTCTGGCTAGCAATGGAGTTCTGAGTGTTGAAGCTTGAAGGTAGTTGTTGTGGGAACATTTGGTAGTTGTTTGGAGATGAGATTTCATGGAGAAAGAGGTTGCAGGATTGTGAGTGAAGTGTTGTTCGAAATTCGTCCAAGGAGGCATGCATTTTGATGTTGGATGAATTTGTGACACGGTTGTAGAATTCATGAGGTCCCAGGAAGCAGAATTCTTATCCAACCCGTGTTGGAATCCCTAGAGGGGAGTGGAAAGGCCTGAGGGACTATGAGAAGTGAAGGGGGATTTCATCCCTTGGGTTGTGCAGGTTGAGGGAAAGTGATTTGTGGAATAGAATTAGTTGTGATTTTAACTACTGAGAGGGGAACATTATCCATCCTTAGGGACCATCGTCTCTTGTGGATTCATAGCCTCATATTGGGGGTGTCTTTTTGTTGATAAGTTGAACAACAAGGTTACATTTGGGAGGAACGTTCGTCCTCTGCAACGGGTTGCATATCTTTAAGATAAGTGTTCTTGTTTGTTGTGTTAATTCATGTTAAATGATGATATGGTTGCCATGCAAATTACTCTGAGTTATCTTGGTTAAATGCTACTTTCTATCAGTACAATTGATGCATATAAATCTATATTTTGTGTAGAATTATGCTATCTACACTTAGTTGTTGTTGTGCACATTTAAAGTAGATGTATTTGTGTTTTTATTTAGTGTGGATAGTTGAATGAGCTCGAATTACATGTTGTATATTATTTCCACATTTTAAATTGGTATCAAACAAAATTATTGGTTCATTTTAGTAGTGACATGACCTAGTTGAGGGATGGTTACATTACAAGGTTCATCCTTTCAATCCTCGCAATCACATCATCCAAATGAACTTCAGGTTTTGATGAAGTGGTTGGAACTTCTTCATGAGTGGAAGATGGTGCTTCAAAAGGAGATTCCATAGATTGATCCAAGATATGGATCCCCCCTTCAAGATGTGTAATCTCATCATCAAACTCATGATATGTCTTTACATGGGTGAATCTATCCAGATGATCAAGTTTCTACTCAACATTTTTTGTCATTCATAGAGGATTCAAGAAAAACCCATCTATGGAAAAAATGAATTTGTTTTTTACCTCATCATAAATATGATATGCCTTGGTGGTATTTGAGTAGCCCAAGAGGATGAACTTCTGACTCCTTGCATCAAATTTTTTATTTTCTCCTTGGATGCCTCACTAGAGGAATGTGGCCATACCCCATTTCATAAGGAGTCTTATTTCCAAGAGCATGAGATGGACTCCTATTTTTCACATAAATTGCACATAGAATTGCATCAGCTCAAAACAACAATTTCACATTTTTGAAAAACATCATGGAATGAACCATATTTAAGAGAATAATGTTCATTCTTTTAGCCACACCATTATATTGAGGATTGTATGGAATGATTGTTTGATGCTTGACCCCATGTTGATGAATGTAGTTTTCAAATTCATTAGATGTATATTCTCTTCCATTATTAGTATAAAGAGAGCCAATATGAGACTAAGCTTCATTCTGGATCCATACATGAAAAAAATTAAAAGTTTCAAAAGCATGTTATTTATCTTTCAACAAGCACACCTAACACATCCTCGTGTAATCATCAATAAAAGTCGTGATATGTATATTTACATTAGAAGATAGAACAACATGGGGCCACATAAATTAGAATGTACCAATCCAATTTTTGTAAATGCTCTGTAAGTGGAATCATGGAAAGGTTTTTTTCTATGTTTTCCAAGGATACAAGCATCACATTACTTCAATTTCCTAGGAATGGTGGGAAAACCAGAAACACCATTATTTTTCAACAAACAAAGCCTATCATAATTAATGTGTTCAAATCTAACATGTCATAATAGACTAGATGACAATGTATCGTTATCGTGGTGAGAGAGGTATACATAATTCTGTGTATGAGCAGATGTCCCTTTCAACTTTAGTAATCTTTCATCCTTCAGACCTATCATAACGTATATGTTATTGGAAGCCTTCCTTATTTCAACTTTGCCACCAAAGATATGAATAGAGTAGTCTTTGTTTTGAATATGAATAAGAGAAAACAAGTTCCTTCGCAACTCGGGAAGATAGAGCACATCATGCAAAAGAAACTTCAGGAATCCATACAATTTAAACATGATGGTGCCAATTCCCAAAG
>JASDQU010194270.1:4942-19813 GCA_032191745.1 Picea mariana | reverse complement strand
CAATGATAATCTTTTAGGATTTCATGATAAATTGCAAGGCTATCACTCCTTCACCCAACCTTTGGAAAATCTCTCTCTCTCTCTCTCTCATTTGCTTTCTTTTATTTATTTTCTTCTTATTTTAGTTCCTTGTGCATATGAGATACACATGAGATAAAACCCCAAATGATGCATGATGTTCTTTCATTTAGAGATGGCCAAACACAAAGGTTATGCCACAAAGATTCAATGGGTTATTTCTTCAACCAATGGGCCTTACAACTTGATTTTTGAGCTTCTTTCCAAGCACAAGACCTCATCTTTTAAATATACTCAAACGAACACAGTAATGTCCATTATGCAATTAGAACAATGGCCAATCCTCTCCCATGACTTCATTGAAATAAATGATGTGACTATTAGGGATATTCATCTCTAAGATCAACTTTGTTTCATTAGTTTTGTAATCATGCCATTTATTACCTCTTATTCTTGCGAAGCATTGATTAGTTTTCCTCGCTTGCCCTTTATTAAAGGTCGATGTCTACAACAACAATGGTAGGAAAAGTAATGACTATCCTATTAATTATCTCTTCAAACAACATGCTCACAAATTGTGAAGTTGAAGTTGAGCGAAGTTGAGCACTTCCATTCTTATGTTTTGTCCAACAACCAATTTTTTTCTTTTATGGTTTCAACCATTACATCTAATTTGTCACATACAAATTTGACAACCATTACATCTAATTTGTCACCATACAAATTTGACAACTATTTGCAAGAGAATTTGATATGCAACAACAAATCATTGACAACTTAAATACTTATCCAGCTTGTTTTTAAGTAACATTCATGCCCATCTCAAAATCCTTAGAGATAATATGAGCATTAATGAATTTGGATGTAACAATAACTAGTTACTACTTCATTCTTGGTGGTTGCTTATGATTCCTTCCCTCACATGCAATGATGAACATTATGTCATATCAAAGTATCAACGTTGTATTTACATCATAACCTCCTCTCATACAAAAGCACATAAAAGGAAAATAGTATTTTGCTTGGATGCTGAGACACGTAAATCTATTTTGACCACTTTCTATTCGCACCACAAGTTTGTCTCTTAAAAGGGCAAACAGTATGATGAAAAAAACTCACCTATGTATGTGTTTGTTTGGAACAGTCCAACCATCTTAACTCAAAGATGAGTTTGTTTTTTGGCCGTTGGAATCCACCCAAACATTTAATGGGATTGTGATAACAATTGACTTTGATTTTTTAGAATTGACAGATAAACAGTGGACAGTAACCTGGTTAAGCTCACATCTCTTTTAGCACGTGGCTAAGAGATAATTGACCTAAATTTACAAAAAGTTAAACTTAAGTATTTTTGACACGTGGCTAGCTCACATCTCTTTAACACGTGGTCAAGAGATATTTTTAGATATATAAGGAGATAATTCTAACACTTGGGAAAACATAAAATCTTATGGTTCTCAAAAATAAACCTTTTGTGCCTTAGAGTTTGTTATCAATATATTTTTTTAAATTAACATCTTTGTGATGTTTATTCATATTTTGATTTATATTTATTTTAAAATTTTTATAATATTGTTGTTTAATTTTTATTTATTTTTTAAATTTAAATTTAATTGATAATTTTTATAAAAATTATGGATTATTGATTTTTTTATCAAAATTATTATTTTTTCAGATTTTGATTGAAATTATCCTTTTCATTTTCCAAATTCTGATGCATATTTATAATATCACAGTTCTCCACATTTCAATGAAAATGATGATTTGTGGAATTACATGGCAATTCAATTTTTTTAATTTTTTTTTAAAGTAAGTAGATAATTTCTGTTTATAGAGAGGCAAAATATACATATAAATAACTATATCAGCGATAAAATTGTCTATAGAAAATGACTCAGAGTTTGCTGGCCTGCTAAGAGGGAAACCAATCCAGCTGACAAAACTATCATTACTATCATACTTTGTCTGAAAAAATATTTCTAACTAGTCTGTATTGATATCTTTGAGACCAGAAAACAAAATAACTAGTAAACTTAGACTCTAAAAATCCCGGCTTATGCAGATTGCATCATTCATCAAGCACATGAACCTCGGGGGTTGCTGAGGGTGATGGCTTTGGTGGGGCCTTGGAGTTGGAAGGAACATTCTTGCCCTTAACAATATGAAAGACCCCTCCCTGCTTCTTTACAAGCCATGAAACCATAGTGAAGAGCAAGCTGGATTGCCTCTCTAATGCTTCCATCCTCTGCTTCTAATTTTGAATGTCCTACTCAAGAGGTGCTCTGCCTTGAGCAACCATAGACTTCGCATGCTAATATAATTCAACCGTTCTGAAAAATTTGGTTTTTATGTTCCTGGTGCATCCCGGGTCGAGGAGCATATCTCCCACTTGGTTCTCCACCTCCTCATTCTCCATCCGAGCCTGCCTATCTCACACTTCGTTCTCCAGAGCTTGCAATGACTCTTTATCCGTCGAGTTGACCCCCTCCTCACAATTTCTTGCAGCATCTTCGACAACCATGGATGCCCTTGTCTTCTTCTCAATGCCCATCTCATTCTTGCGCTTACAGGGCGATGGATAGAACACAATCCTCCCAATACACACTGCACTCTCCACGGAAAGCAGACAATCTCAGTAGCAAAGAACAATTGCCTAAGCCATCGAATAAAATCCTGCGTTTGTCGAACCCCAAGCTCAAAATCCTTCCCATGTGTGGCCATGTTAACGGCCAGAACATGGATGCCCCATTCACTTGCAGTCATTAATTGCTGCATCATCATCCTCAGTTTCCTGAACCGACCCAACATATGCCTCCACAACCTGCATTGATTTCCTTCCTTCATAACCCGCATGAGGACCTCTAGTCCCATCGCCTCACCATCTAACACTTCCCTCAACTTTATGGGCCATCTAATATTCAACCAGGTCTTACATCACAATTTGATTGAAATAAGGACTACTCGTATTTCTATCAAAAGAATGATGGTCTGCATTTGGATCAAAATTATAAATTTTCATATTTCGATTAAAATTATAATTCCCTACATTCGAATTTAAATTATACATTAACGATAAAAAAAACTATATAACCACAAATATTAATTAAAATTTTAAACCTAATCATAGTAACATGCGACTATGGTCTCTCTACTAGAAACAATGGATATTTATTTATTTACATTAAAAAAAATTCAATACTATGAAGTAATATACATGGTTGGATACTAAATAGGTAAAGCAAGTAAAAATAAATACAATTACATGAAAAACACAAATTCCTAAATTATTTATTTAATTATATTTAAAAATATAAACTTTAAGTAAAAATAAAAATGGAATTTGAAGGATTTTCTCTTTTTTATAGAATTATATTTAGTGTGATGTGAGTTGCATAGACTATTGTACATTAATCGATTAGAGATTTGGGTGAGGTCCACATATGCAAAAATAGTCATCTTGGGTACTTTACTTTAAGACATTTTGTGTAGTGCTTCATTTCGATTTGAGCATTGAGACATATTAGATATTATTATTTGAGGGCATTTGTGTATAAACATGTCACTTTATGAGGATGAAACTCAATTTTTTTTATTGTTTGATTGGTTCTCAATGATGCTTTTGAATGAGTTTATTTAAGTTCACATGACAATATGAATGAATTAAATGTACATTGATATGATGTAATTGATGATGTTTGTTATCACATGATTTGTAGTTAGGGAAAAGCCCAACCCAAAAAACAAATGTGTGACACAACTGGGGACACCTATCACTGTCGCTTCAATAGATATCCCCTTCGTTTTGGTGATGGACAAGTCCAACACAAGGGAGGCTTCCCGGGTGACCTCAAGGGGATAAAGGGGAGAATGCACGAGAGTTGGAAGAGGCCCTTGTTTTGGCCACTTGAACAAGGTGGCTAAGGCTTCTCGAAGAGAGGCTTGGGGAAAGAAAGAGGATGACTTGAAGAATACCCACAAAACACATGTTAGGACACAAAAGCCAAAGCCAAATATCGTAAAATAAGCCAATAATCACTAAGGACTTAGCAAGCTATGCTTACTATCCAAAAAATGCAACATAAAGTAATGTTATAATAGCGATGAATAAATTGTAACAACTACGAGAAAACACCTTCAAAAGTTGTAATAAATGATATGGATTGAAAGGCAACAACTAGTAGATAATGATTAAGACTTTAAACATTAGTTTTGACAGTTAGATTGGTTGTTACACAAGTGTTATCAACAACAAGTAAATTGTAAAAGAAACAATATTTAACCATTGAAATCAACAAATGAATAGCTCAAAATGAAGATTTTGATAAGCACTTTCAGATCCAATACTTAACAAGCTTTTCCACGACTAAGTTGTGAGATAAATGAAATATAGTGGCAAAAAGAAGCAACACTAATGGATGTAGTCATCAAATTATAACAACAACAAACTAATTGCAAGATTCAACATTCATTTAATCACCAATCACTTGCATTTATCATGAAGTAAGAGAGTAAGAGAGAGAGAGAAGTTTGTCCAGAAACTTTGTCACTTTATCACATCTATGGAGACTAGTTCCTTTAAATAATTGGGTTACAGAGTCACTTGCTTGAAATATAGTTAAACCAAATAGAAGAGTAGAGAGGGATTAAGGATAAACCCTTATAACACCCAAAATGTCTCCTTCTTCTAAATCGATTAGCTCATCAATCAAGGTTAAACTAGGGTTTAAGGTTTTTAGGGGTGTAAACCAAGATTAACTCATCAATCAAGGCTAAACTAGGGTTTAGAGTGCCAAGATTTACTTCAAGGGTGTAGGCACTCCTACTTCTTGAAGAAAACCTTGAGTGCTTTTAGCTATATGAAGAAATGTTGTGAGTTATGGAGGGTGTAAACACTCTTACTCCTCCTAGAGTTTTTCAAACAAATTCTTGAATTTAACAAGCAAATCACCATATAATTGCAAAAAATTCACTTACTAGACCTAGAAATAGATGAATAAAACCTTATTCAACCAATACATATCCCGCAACACTTCACCACAAGCTCCCATGAAGATAACACACTAGTAGAAGTCCTCCAAGAGAAAATAGTACAAGAAAAATAGACATAGGGAAATTCTCCAAGAGGGCTGAAATTGCAGTCCAAAGAGTAATTTTATGAATGATGAGTTATGTTCCAATTGAAAATGACTTGCCTCTATTTATAGAGGAAAACCCAAGTCATAATTCTTTCACATTACAATTAAATCCTTAATTTTAGGTCAAAACCAAAATTAGAATTCTTAACTAACAAGACGATTTGTTCTTTTTTCCCACATAGGCTACAAAATAGAAAAATAAAGGCATGCAAGCCCATAAACTCTTCTCCAAGGTGGCACGTGTGAGAGTAATTCTCTAAAGGCTAGGACGTCATGGTTTAAATGTGCCACATCATACTCAAATCAAGCAAAAGAGTGGGGGTTCAAGCCCACAACACCACCAAGTGCACAAAATACACCCAACGACCTCCTAAATGTGTGGGGTCATGCTTCAAAAGAGGGACGTTTGGGCATAGGAGGGTGACACCATCTCTTCTTCATGATTCCGGGCTACGTTCATGTGCTAGGGATGTCATCCAAGGTGCAACACTCATAATCCTAGGCCTCTAATGTGTGGGGCGCAATATCCATCCAATGTGATATCATTCCCCTATGAAGGTCCAAGTGGCTTAGTCCCTTCATGAATGACTTTCACCGGGCAAGGTCCTACAAAGACAAGAAAATACACCCTCTAAGGGTCCACAAGTCATATGAATCATGCCAAGTAAGCCACATTTAATAAAATAACCACCCGAACAAGTGCATTAAGTCCCCCTTTTCAAATGAAACAAATGCTCAAAGACCTTATAAACTTTGCCAAATTTGGGTATGGGAGGGGTGTCATGGTGGTCTATTGGGTAGGCCAATCCCCAAGTCAAGGAATGTTTCCCAAGAAGACCCTCTCTAGACCATGCAATGAGTATGAGGTTAATTGAGGGAAGTACTCTTGGGCATGGGTCTCTTGACATATCAAGGGCTCATATTGTCTCATTTATGGGTGCCTTTGTGGAGGGTGTGCTGCATCCCTTTGTTTGCAATGCGACGTTTTTCAAGCCCTTTATCTTCCTTTATTTTTGTTTTTTATTATATGAACTTTGAGTGCCATGTGCAATGAAAATAAAAAAGAGAACCACAATGCTACTTGAAGTTTGAACACATTAAGTGTTATGTGCACTCGAAATTAAAGAACACTGCAATGCATTCCCCCATCAAGCGAGACACTATTATTTATTTTCTTTTTAAGAGGTCCTTTATTTTCATAGAGAAGCGATTTATGGCTCTCAGGATGTTAGGACAATCATCTAGAAGGATGACTGATGGATTTTTATTTTTATAGTGTTAGTTGCAACACCTCTGAGCCTTTATCCCCTTCTTCCCATTAAACGTGGTATAATCCCTTCTTGGGGTCAATGAACCCAAAAAACCAAAATATGAAGAAACAAAGGGGAAGAAGTGTGGAAAGTGGAAAGTATGAGTGTGAATGGTATGATGACCTTTCAAGGAGACCCCCAATAGAAACCCTTTTCCCAAGGGTGACCAACTTACTAGGATACCATGTCAGCCACCAAGGTGAAATAAGACAAAAGATATAATTTTCAAGCAAACGTTCCATAATCAAGAAAGGACTCGTTGCAACATGCTCAAATGCTTCAAATATTAGAGTGACACTTATCATGAGATTTGACTTGTTACCTCATGAATCAAGACCTGCTATCTTTTGTGGACCAGGCTGGTGTGGTGGATGATGCTATGTTGATGATGATGAGTGGTGATGCATGGAGGAGAGGAGGGGCTCTATAGTCTCAATGTGGGCTCTGTCGATCATCTGGTTCTCGGTACTCCATGTCTGCTACCTGTGGGCCTTGAGACATCATTTGCTAATTTACCCCTAGGCTGGTGGGGTAACAATGTCAATTCATATAGTTGTGACACACTAAAGTGAAAAAGTTGGAATCTATATTAATTTGTAGATGCCATGGACAATTTTTCCAGTGTGATAGGGAATCATAGGGATATATTGACGTAGGATCATGTCCACATTATATTGTACTCCATATTGAGTTAAGATACCATACAAGTTATATGATTATGCTATAATTTGATTTTGGATTATATAATTATTTGACACATTAATTGTAGTGTGTGAAAACATAGGGAACATGCATATCGATCAATCCACATATGGGTAATGGGGTTGTATGGAAGTGTACATAGTATCACTACGAGAGGATGAACAATATTATTGTTTCCACCTACTAACAATCATTTTCCATGAATTGAGTTGAAAAGTTAGGGATGCTTTTACTCAGAGGTTGAACGTTGCCATGAGGGTAGGCCACAAATCCAATCACTCACGAGGTTTGACTGAGGGGCACACATTAAGGTGATAACTTTATTCCTTAATTACCAATAGTCTCTCAATTGGAGAAACAAAGTATTAAGTTAAAAGGGTCTCAACAATTGGGTTATTTCCCCCACCAAGAAAGTTGGATGTTTGAAGGGCATGCAAAATATGACACCCTTGGAATGAAATGAAAAGTATTTCTTGAAAAGTATGAGAAACATGACACCCTTTGTATGATTTTGAATTATTATTACATAATGAAAGAAGATTGATTGAAAAGTATAAAAGATAATTATCTTATACATATTTTTTTGTTCAAGTGAGAAAATAGTCATATGGTTTATTAGTTTTATATACAAGAAAACATATTAACTAAATGAAAGTAGTATAAATTAGCACATAAATTAATTAGTATCTTATAATAAGAAAAATGATCTAGTTAATTAAAGTTATTAAGAATGATAAATATAATATAGGATAATATGCATGAAATGAAAATAAAGTAATTATTAATTAACTAAAACTAATCACTATAGAAGTGTGGGAAAATAAAAGTGGATTGAAAGAAGTTAAATAGAACTAATAAATAAATAAAGTAGTAATTTCATGTACAAACCATTAAAATAGGATTTGAGGAGAAAAAAAAGGAACATTTATACGTGGAAATATGAAATGTGGGTGTTGCGTGAGGAAAAATGATTAATTTATATAATTAAATAAGTAATTATTTGTGCACTCAAGTGCATATGAGTGGGTGAACAATACATAATTAGTAATTAAGTAAATTACATATTTGTATGGGTTGGAAAAATAACATGAGCCACATAACCTATAAAAGGAGAGTTTGAGTTAAGAGGAAAACACTTTTTGCACTGTAATGTTGAATGATTGTCATAATGTTAATTTTTTTTTTTTATTGATGATTGTTGAGAGTTTGGTATATTGAAAATTGTTGTAAAGTAGAGATTTTTTTTAAGTTTAACATTTTCAATCTTCAATCAATTTGCTAGAGTGGTACCTTTCATATAACCCCATTATGATTCGGGGGTCCTTGGGAAGGAGAGTACTCGTTGGAGTTGGTAGGGTGGTTAATTGGTGGATTTCCAATAATCGATAAATCTTACGCTAAGAGATTTGGAACTTACAATTCAAGTTTAACAACTCAAATTTCAATTAATGAACATAATTTATTTAAGTTAATTTATATATAAAATCATTTGCTTGGTTTGGTTATTGGTTTATAATTTAATGTTCTTTTAAAAAAATAATGTGCATGGCTAAATTTTCCTATTAGAAAGAAAACTAGATTAAAATCTAAATACATTTAGTGTACATAAATTTTCTGGTTGTGTGTTTACCATCATAGGGAGAATACTTTTTATTTATGCATTTTTTATTTTGTTATTTCAGGAAGAACATTTTGTTGATATTCCATGTGGATATTTGTTGGATTGTTAAATAATTAGAATCACATATTTAATTATGAAGTTTGGTTAATGAATGTGTTTTACACTTGTGAATGCATTGGGTTAACGGACATAGTGTTTCCATAGCATATATGGGATGTTAATATCAAGAAATAATAATAATAATAATAATAAAATACCAAATTGGTGTATACAATCTCCTTGTTTGTGGGACAAGGGAAACCCTCCGCACATTGATTTGACTGTTAAAGTTTACAGAGGTATACATATCTACTCCCAGTGGTAATTGATCCGAATTATTTTCGGCACAAAATGAGAGTTGAGATATAATAAAGCAATGTATAGATATATCTCATATATCCAATAATATAACAAAAATGTATCAGAGATGCAACCATAAACACAAAGATACAATAATACACAATTTTCTATTAATGAGAGAACATCTATTGCTATCACATATAGTTGTCAAGGGCAACAGGTCGTCCAAGTTCGTGGTCTGCACAAGAAGCGTCAAAGAGAAACATTCAGAGCAGTCTGTTCTGGACTCAAATCAAGCAAGCAGAAGTTTATCTTTCACGACGAAGATTCAATCAGGAAAATCAAGGTCGAGCACAGATTAAATCTAGGCCGTAGATATCATTGGGAGAGATCAACAACGAGAATTTATTACGGGAATCGGAAGCTAGCGCTCGCTAGGATCTAGTTCGAGAGTTCGGAAATAAGGAGAGTCGGGAGTGGCTCACATCAAAGCACCCAAAAGGAGAAATCCTGAGGCGCCCTTTGGATATAAGCACCAGGTCATGGCTCGAGGTCACATGCAAGAAAGGGTTCAAAATTCACAAGGTATGCGCCAAAGGCCGAAAATGCCCGCGTTTGTTACAGAGTTAAACCATCATGGTTTCAAGATTTTCGAGTGACCTTAAAGGGCCGCTAGCAGTGCATGATAGTCTGTGGGGCATTAAGCCTCGTACCCTTTCCGATGAAGGTAGTTAATGGAAATGGGGGAGGTGGTTGAAACCTCGTTTCACCCCATAAATGGAAAGCCAGAAAGGACTGGCAGAGCATAGCTTGGGTCTAACAGGGGAAGGCATGTGCAGTCTGATTGAGAAGACACATACGTATGGCATTGGATGAGAAGCTCGAACACACCTCTGCCGGGTGAATTTTTGAGTATATGTATGTAGTTTTGATATTTGGTTAAGGTGGAATTGTTGAGCTAGGTTCCCTGCTATTGTAATATTTTTATGAAGAACACTGGTTCTCTGGTTATGTATTTGTTTTTGAGACATCTTGGTTAATCTAAGTCATCTTTCTTGCCCCATCTTATTTTCCTCTGATATTGAGAGATTTCATGAATGACTGATTCACATGAATTGTTGTAACTGTATTATGATGAATGTTTGATTATAGTGCTGTTATAATTTCTTTTAGTTTCTTTGAGATTTGAATTCAAGAAGATCTTTTGTTTAAGTTTTTCCTCCTTAGGCCGCTGAAAGACCTAATGTCCACGATAGACCTCTACACTCTCCTCACCAAAGTCTTCCCTCTACTCACCCTTACTCCAACTTACTGACTGAAGTTGATTCTAAACCTCAATTGCTTATGCATGCTAGTCCATATTTCTGAGTTAAAACGTTATTATCATTGAGTCTGCGCCCATTTGACCTCTTTAAAACCAACCTGTGACATATAAACTGATGGGTACTAGGCTTACCTTCAACGCAATCTAAAGGTGACTTCTAGTACTAACATGTACAAAGACTCTAAAAATACAGAGTGAAAGACTCGCTAGAATGGTGGCATCTTATCTTTGAGAAGAAATGTGTCCGCTACTCACATTTTCAAGAAGATAATTTTACAATGAGGCTCCAAAGGCCTTTTTACAATAAAGAAAATCCAAAACCTTAACTCCGAAAGATGAAAAGCCAACAATTTTGTGGACCCTTTTTTGGGTAGTTTGGTGTATAAACTTCCCGGGGGCGTAACTTTGGCATACAATCTCTGTTTGGCGTGCATGATATTTGGAAAGGTATCATCGAGGGGATTCATTTTGGGGGCTCAATCAAATATTTTGGCTATCATTGAGAAGATAGATCCCGTAAAACCTTCATTTAGGCCCTCAAAATGGCCCCGGAAGTTAAAAACTACTAAAAATAATAAATTACCAAAATTGCTAAAAAACTGTTTTGAGCTAGTTGGAAAAGGTGGGTGGCCACCGATATCCACCTGGATCAATCCTCCCTCCTTAGGAAGCAATGGTATCCATTGTGTTGAGTTCCCGGGGGAGAGGGAAAAGCGTTTGATGAAACTGCATCTTGATGAGTTGTTTGCCATGCTGGAGAAGTTGCACTGCTTAGCTTGTTGAATGTTGTCACGAACCTGTGGCTGGAAGGGTTGGACCTTTTTAACTAGTCTGGCTACATGATATGCTTGTGTGCAGAAGAAATCTTTACACTTTGCTGCAATCTTTTCGACCTGCTTCTGTTGGATAGAAGGTGCTTGGATTGAGGTTGCAGTGGTGTTTTTCTATTCACTCTTTGAAGAGACTGCGAAGAAGCTAAATTTTGCAGTATGAGATACTACCTTGCGACACTGTTTAGGTGGGACAATAATCATAATTACCTCTAGTATCCTATAGAGATGACCCCCCAGAGTAACAATGACACTACATGGTCAAGACTCATAAATAACATGGCACTTCCACATATATGGATGGCCCAAGAGAACATCACATACATTCAGGGGGGAAACATCGCATAATACATCGTCCTTGAAGCATTGGATGCCGTATGACAATCGACACTATTGACTGACACGAAGATATCATCCCTAGCGAAGCCACCAAACGTTGTATGGTTGCGGGTGTGGTGTTGTCGACAATCCCAACTGTTTGACGACCTTTACTGATATGAGGTTCTTCTGGCTTCCGCTATCAACAATAAAATGCAATGAGGTCCTCTTCACCCACATCTGCGAATGAAAAAGGCACCCCCCCTCTTCAGGATCTGTTGGTTCTTTTGGTTGAATTGCCGCGGTCGTGACAATAGCAGTGGGGTCTGCATCGATGATTTGTCTTCTATCAATATTTTTTGAATCAGGGTTCAGCTCCTTGTCTTTGATCTCGACCACCAATGACTGTTTTGAGTGACATTCATCGGTGTTGTGGCAAGGGATTTTGTGGAAATCACACGATTTTATGGTGTCCTTCTTCATCTTTTTGTGAACCTTCTTTTCCTGTGGCTTGGATTTGTTTTTAGGAGACCGTTTGTTAGGGCCGTCTTTATCATACTTTGGTTGTTGCGGATTTGTAGACCCAAACTCCCATTTATTTTGGTGCTTAAATTTCTTCTCGATTTTAATAACATATCGATAACCAACACCGAGTGATGAGATGTCCAGAAAATCCATTTCAATTTGGATGTATCTGTGTAGAGACCCACGATATTTCAGAACCAAATTTCTTTCAAAGAGTTTGATAGCCAGCTTGGTGCACAAGGTATGGAAGGTATTGGTGAACCCCAGAACTGCTTGGCCCCTCTCTTGCCGCAGTGTGGTCCATCTCATGTACTGGTCCTCATAGTTTCAACAGGGTAATACTGTTCCTTTACCACATCCACAAAAAAATCCCAAGTGGGCTCGACCCCATATATTCCAGACTCCTCTGTGGAATTTTTCTTCCACTAAGTTTTCCACCAATGTTTGACATGGGGGAGAGCCTTAAGGAGTGCGAAGGTTATCTTTTCCCTGTTGGATAAATTATGAACAGAGAAATAACCTTCTAGCAGATTTAACCATTTTTCTAGGGCATCCGCATCTATCTGTCCTTCAAATATGGGAATATCAAAATTAAATTGTACCTTGAAATGTGAGGTGCTTCCAAAGTGGCCGCTTGATGAAGACATGCCTATTGTTATTGGTAGGCATTGAAGGATGTGGGAAAAATTCTCCATCATTTCATTCCTTTGTCACGTGAGAGCTTGCTCAAGCAATAGATTAATAGAATCGTCTTCTCTGTCGTTTTTCTTTTCTTTCACCATGGAGGGTTTCTTGGGCCTACGAGAGTGATTTTACTCAAGAGAGACAAGCTTGAGACCCAACTTGCTATACTCGGACCTCGTTGGGGACATGCACTGAAAAATGATCAAGAGCAACTTGCTCTGATACCATTGATCCAGATTATTTTTGGCATGAAATGAGAGTGGAGATATAATAAACCAATGTAAAGAGATATCTTGGATATCCAATAATATAACATAAATGTACCAGAGAAGCAACCATAAACATATAGATGCAGTAATACACAATTTTCTATTAATGAGCGAAAATGTACAAAGACTGTAAAAATAAATAGTGAAAGACTCGCTAGAATGGTGGCAGCTTATCTATGAGAAGAGATGTGTCCACTACTCGCATTTGCAAGAAGATAATTTTACAATGAGGCTCTAAAGGCCTTTTTATCATAAACAAAATTCAAAACCCTAACCCCGAAAGATGAAAATCCAACAATTTTGTGGACCTTGTTTTGGGTAGTTTGGTGTATCAACTTCCCGGGGGCATAACTTTGGCATATGATCTTCGTTTGGGGCACACAATAGCTCGTTGGAAAGGTATCGCTGAGGAGATTCATTTTGTGGGCTCAATTAGAGCCTTCATATTTATTTGAGAAGCTCGATCCCGAAAGATAGGCCCTCAAAATGGCACCGGAAGTTAAAAACTGCTAAAAATAGTAAATTACCAAAATTGCCAGAAAACTGTTTTGAGCCAATTGGAAAAGATGGGTGGCCACCGATATCCACCTGGATCAGTAACATAGTGAACCAATTCTGATAGCCAGAGTCCAGTATTGAATAGATAACTCAACAAACTTTGATAGTTAGAGTCTCTCTTTGAATGACAAGATTATGTTTTGGTTCTTTGAGGTTTTTGTAGATAAACTGTGAATAAAATATTGCGACGTTTCAATATTTTATACACAATTTATCTCCAAAAAACTCAAGCAACGTTATGATTAATTGTGAAAACCTACACACTCATAAGACTGCTTAATGTTTCTTGACATATGACATATACACATAACTTAGTTTGGCTCGGTTCTATTACAACTTGGAACATTAACCCTTAATTTCATAGAGTTTATTAAAAATTACATAAACATAGTGTTATAAATTAATAATAATAATAACAATAATAATATTGTTATTATTAATAAAATAAAATATATTAATGTTGTTTTATGATTTGATAAAAATTAAAAAACTATTGTGATTAATATCATTATTATGAGTAAATTAAAATATTGTTATATGTATGGATCAAAATCCCACCCCCATGTCCTTCAAATTGTAGCCCACAGGGGTTTGGTCTAGTGGCCACTGAAAGTACTGTTAAGGCATTCGTGTTGTTACACAGGTCACGAATTCAAATCTCGATTTATCTAGAGGTGTGCTTGCAGGATGTGCAATTCTCCCCAGGGGTTATAAGGTAGCCGACATGATTCGACCCTGTGTCACGCGAGTATGATACTGTCGTCGTTGTCGATTCCCCTAGTGAGAGAAATAAAAATAAAAATAAAAATTGTTATATGTAAACAATTAATATGATTTAATACATGCTATTCTTGAGATGGTATAGATTTAAATATTGATGCAGAACAATCCATGCAATACTATATAGAATAGGAATAGTTTTAACCAATGAAATGATTGTAATAATTTCCTCTTTTTTTTATGGTTATTTATCTACATGATGTGTTTAAATTTTAGTTATGATATTCACATTGGGGATGCATGTTAATTTATATTTTAGTTTTGATATTCACATTGACAACCCATGTTAATTTATAGTTTTGGAAATTCATAGAGGGATTGTAGACAAAATCTAAGTTATTGATAACTATATAAATCTTTTATAGATTAATTGAAGTTTAGAAATATAAAAATTATATATATATATATATATATATATATATATATATATATATATATATATATATATATATATATAA
>JASDQU010194265.1:5639-22214 GCA_032191745.1 Picea mariana | reverse complement strand
TATATAGGAGACTAGGAGGTATAATTACAACTAATGGAATAAAGCCGACATAAATAAAATAACATTACTAATGTAATATGCCCCAATTAAGGGGTAATGAGCCAATATTAGGGCTTAACACCAACATTTCCTTTGGTTATCGAGACATGAAGGAAAGGAAGATTGTTGTCTTTTTATGTCTTTGTCATGATGTTATTGGGTATATTATTAATATGGTTAAGAAAGTGATCAAAGTAGATTTAGTCCTGGGGTCAAATACATAAGTATCAAACGACAAACAAAAATCAACATCTAGGTTTTAAGGGATAACTATGAAGGGTTTTATTCTCAAAGTGTTCCATATAAAAGTTGTTGATGACAAGAGAAAAGGGGGAGCCTATGGTAGTTGTTGGTGTTGTGAATGGTTTTGAGACCCTAGTTTCAAGTTATCTTTGATCAACAAAACCCTTTAGAGACCGGCCCTTTCGACATCACCTGCATGTGCAGATGAAGTCTCACCCGAGGTATCTATTAGGACTGCAAGAACCAGGTTTCTGCAATAGTGAGGGAATGGGAGGTGATCATTTTATTCATTCTTACTTATTGGTTATGTGCACGTTGTTCTCTCTTTGTTCTCCATTAGCTACTTAGTGATTTCATATTCATATTACTATTATATTCTAGATTACAACATAAACCCATTACAGTAACAGTCATGACAATTGTGCAATGATTACACATAAGACATAAGTGGATTTCCATCCTTCATCAGTGACAAAATACAATATGATGATCCCAAGACATTAGAAGAGACCATAAGGAGAGCTAAATGCTTATATGACCAACTGAAAGCAAGACCATCTTTCCAAAAGGCTTGGGAAGACAATAAGAAATTCAAGATGGATCAGAGGAAGAAGGGAGCTAAGCCACCATTCTTCAGAAATAATCCACAATGGAAAAAAACACATAAGGAAACCAGAGTGATTGACACAGGGAGTCAAGGGCCAAGACAACCACCTATGCAATGCTGGGGTTGTAAAGGAGACCATAGGTTTAGAGATTGTCCTCACAGAGGCGAAAAAGGTAGGGTTGTTCACAATGTACAACGAGTTGAGACAGTAGAGGACATGGGAAGAAATGTGTCAAGGATTTATGCAGCCCTGGACAACAAGAAAGTAGAGTATCAGTCCCACATGATTGAAGTGGAAGGTATGATCAACAACCAAACTCTTGCTATTTTAATTGATTCAGGAGCTAGCCATATTTATCTAGACCCAAAGATGGTGGAAAGTTTGCATTTACCAAGAAGGAAGCATGGGAAATCCTAGTTGGTGCAACTGGCTATAGGAGACATAAGAAAAGTTAATGAGATGGTTAAGTCCTGCCTCATAGACATGAATGGACTAAATACCATGGAAGATTTGAACATCTTTCCCTTAGGTTCCTATGACTGTTTAATGGGGATGGATTGGTTGGACCCACATCATGCTCTATTGGATTGTCATAACAAAGCATTTACTTGCTTGGATGAAGAAGGGAACCAAAGGAAAGTGCAGGGAATTCCCAAGGCAGTAACCGTTAAAGAAATTTCAGCATTACAGTTGAAGAAATGTTATAGAGGAGGATGTCAAATATTTGCATCTCATATGGAGGAGACACCTAAGGACAAGGTGCCAAATTTGGAGAATTATGAAGTCCTGAATGAGTTTGAAGATGTATTCAAGGAAGTACCAGGACTACCCCCAAGGAGAGACATTGATTTCTCTATAGATTTGATGCCTGGAGCAGCGCCAGTATCAAAGACTCCTTACAGGATGAGTACACCAGAATTGAAGGAGTTGCAAATGCAACTTGAAGAACTTATAAAGAAGGGGTATATATGCCCAAGTGTATCACCTTGGGGTGCCCAAGTGTATCACCTTGGGGTGCCCCCGGTCTTGTTTGTGAAAAATAAATATGGAACGTTAAGATTGTGCTTTGACTTCAGACAATTAAATAAAGTGATTGTTTAGAACAAATATCCTCTACCAAGGATTGATGATCTCTTTCATCAATTGAAGGATGCAAGGATATTTTCAAAGATAGATCTCAAATCAGGATACCATTAGGTAAGAATTAAAGAAGAAGATATTAGCAAGACCGCCTTCAGGACAAGGTATGATCATTATGAGTTCACGGTGGTACCGTTTGGATTGTCAAATGCACTGGTTGTTTTCATGTGCTTAATGAATGGTGTTTTCCGAGAGTATTTGGACAAGTTTTTCATTGTATTTTTGGATGACATTATTATATATTCCAATTCAAAGGAAGAGCATTAACATCATTTGAAGATGGTGTTGCAAGTATTAAGGGAGCATCAGTTGTATGCCAAATTGAGCAAGTGCTCATTTTATCAGAAACAAATTCATTATTTGGGGCATATCATCTCAGAAGATGGGATAGCAGTGGACCCTGAGAAGGTAGAATCCATTAGAGAATGGCCAGCACCAAAGAATGTGAAAGAGGTCAGATCTTTCATGGGCCTTGCAGGCTACTACAGGAGATTCATTGGAGGATTCTCAAAGATAACACACCCAATCACTTCCTTGCAAAGGAAATGTATGAAGTTTCAGTGGACATTGGACTGTGAAAGGAGTTTCCAACATTTGAAACAATTATTGACAAGTTCTCCAATACTAAGGATCGTAGACCCAAATGAATATTTCATTGTATGCACAGATGCATCTAATAAAGGACTGGGTGGAGTCCTCAGTCAAAATAGATTTGTGATATGTTATAAATCAAGGAAGTTGAAGGAGCATGAAAGAAACTATGCCACTGGCAACCATAGTGCATGCCCTAAAGAAATGGAGACACTACCTCATGGGAAAGAGGTTTGATCCAAGAACAAACCACAATCGTTTGAAATATTTATTTTATCAACCAAATCTAAATGCTAGACAAAGCAGATGGTTAGAATTTCTAAGCGAATGTGACTTTTATATAAATCATATCAAAGGGAAAGAAAATAAAGTGGTTGATGCACTCAGCAGGTGGGTGCATGAGCTTCATGCTACAACCATCAGCATGTATCAGACTGATGTTAAAAGCAAAATTCTGGAGGCTGCAAATATAGATCTGCAGTACAAAGAATTGGTAGCAATGCTACAGCAAGGTAAGACACCCCAGAAGATGGATATTTATAAGTTGGGAGTAGATGGAATGTTGTTGCACAAGAACATAATTTTTATACCAAATGTCCAGGACTTGAAATGTATAGTTTTGCGTGAGATGCATAATGCTCCTTATGCAGGGCACCCTGGATATCAGAAAACCATAACAGCAGTCAAGAGCCAATACTTTTGGCCAAGTATGAAGAGAGAAATTACAGAATACATCGTTAGGTGTATGGAGTGCCAGAAAGTTAAAACAAAGCATAGGCACCCAGCAGGATTGCTGCAACCTTTTCCCATTCCTGAATGGAAGTGGGAAGTGGTGACAATGGATTTTATTACGGGATTGCCCAGAACAAGAAAGCTACATGATTTGATTATGGTATTGGTGGACAAGCTCACAAAAGCTGCCCATTTTATTCCACTAAAAACTGCTCACAAAGAAGCAGATGTCGTTGATATATTCATGAAGGAAGTGGCACGATTGCACGAAATTTCTAAAACGATTGTGTCTGACAGAGACCCGAAATTCACCTCGAATTTCTGGAAAGGATTCAGAATGAATCTGAACTTTAGTACAACTTATCATCCCAAGTCTGATGGACAGACAAAAAGAGTGAATAGGGTGATAGAAGATATGTTGAGAATGTATGTGATGGACAAACCATCGAAATGGGAAGACTACCTACACTTGGTAGAATTCGCTTACAATAATGGGTATCAGGCATCATTGAAAATGAGCCCATTTAAGGCACTTTACGGCAGAAGGTGCAATACTCCAGTAAGCTAGGATAATCCAATTGATAGAACAGTAGTCGGGCTAGAGTTGCTCAAGGAGATGGAGGACCAAATGTTAAAAATTAAGAAGAATTTGAAAGCTGCCCAAGACAGACAGAAAAGCTATGCTGATAAAAATAGAATCCATAGAGAATTCAAAGTGGGTGATCATGATTTCCTGAAAGTGAAAGCTAACAGAAGATCCCTGAAGTTGGGAAGTTGTGCCAAGTTAGTAGCTAGATTTTGTGGACCATTTGAAATACTAGAGAGGATTGGTCCAGTTGCTTATATGATTGCATTACCTACATCTATGTATGTTCATAATGTCTTCCATGTATCATTGCTAAAGAAATATATACCCGATGCTAATCATGTTATTGATTGGAATGTTATTCAAGTGGAGCAAGAAGGCGCTTTCCAAGTGCATCCGGTGCGCATCCTGGATCAAAAAATCAAACAACTCTGGAATCAAGCCATAGGGCTTGTAAAGGTCCAATGGACCTAGTACGCACTTGAAGATGCTACTTGGGAGCATGAGGATGTAATGCGGGCAGAATACCCGCATCCTTTTGAAGAATTTTGAGAATTTTGTTGTATATGGGTACATGATGCACCAAGGACAATGCATAAATAAGGGGAGGGGATTGTAATATCCCTCAGCCGAACCCAAATGTAAATACAATCCAAGTATATTTAAGCTAGTGAGTTGTTTAGACATCATTTTTGTAATACACCTTCCATGGCATGGTGAGCGCATATACTGCGCAGTAAAGGAATGTAATGTGCACATTTTTTAATACCGCGCGCAGTAACTAAGGTGTGCACAACCCTAAAGACAGAGGATACAGTGCACAGTAACTAAGTGCGCACAATATTAAGGTCAACGAACCTTTATGTATATAATATGCATTATAGGCTGGTGAGCCAGTATTGTAAGCCGAAATGCTTATGTCTTGGACTTAGGCCAGTGTGCCTAGATGTCAAGGGCCAATGCACCTACTTTGTACATGAATCATGATTAATATAAAATACATCACTGCGTCCAGACCGACCACGATAAAAGAGATGGGGGACTGAACTTCACCAGTTAGGGAAAGGGAGGGCCAAAAGTCAAGGGAATATTATATTAATATTTCCCAAAACATAAGGTATGGATAATTTTATCCTAAGTTCTAAAGTTGGGGACAAGTGGACAAAAGTAACTTCCTATATGACAAGTGTCAAGTTGGGGACATGCATTCATATCATGGGGAAACTTAGCCCAGGGGGGGATTATTCGAGAGGGAGAGCAGACGAACAGAGGACACGGGGGGGAACCAGCAGGCTGACCATCATTTTTGACAGAGAGAGTTCAAAGTGATTCCAAAATCACACTTAGTTATCCAGTCAATGAATCCATGACCATTTCACTCATACATTTTGTTTTTCTTGAGACATCCATTCCACCTTTCTGAAACTTGTTTCCCGTCCCTTTTGGTTGGTGTACCTGGTTAGCTTGGAGCGGGATTGAAGAAGCAGGTTGGCAGGCTCGTGAGCAGTTCTCTGGGTGAGAGAATTGTTGGGGATTGAATTCTGTAGGTGCTAAACTATAGCTACAATGCTCGGAGACTTCTAGTCTGGCCTGTTGCTGAAGCCCTGGAAGGGAAGTGGGGCAGTCGAGGGACTATTGAGCAGAGAAGGGGCACACGTCCTTGGGTGGGAAAGGCGTGTGGGGAATGAGAGGTTGTAGGCTGTTAGTTGAGTGAGCACCTAAGACAGAGTCTTTCCTGTTGTCCATGAGCCTTAGTCTGGATAGGAATCCCTTTACCCTCGGTGGAGTTCAGTCCCAGCTTGGGGGTGATTCACTGTTGAGAGTGATGAATAGTGTAATCTATGGCTGGGAGGTTCGTGGATGGTCTGTAAGTAGTTGGTGACATTCTTATTAAATATAAGTATCAATTGTATGATATATGGATATGTTGTTTTGTTATTTACATGCCCATGTTATGATTTTATCATATATGTGACTATGAATGCTTGTGTGCTTATGGGCAATTTCCAGTAAATGATGCATATCGATAATTACTGTTATTTTAATATAAAATTCATGAGATACAGAAAGTAATGGTTTGTTTATATTTAGATGTAAATCTTCCACGAGCGTGTTGTATGTATATGTTTTAGTTGCATGTAGTCTTAAGAGTAAATTTAGGTGGCATTTCTTAGTTGACTATTGGGTATGCTACTGTATGTTCCGCAGTATGGGAACGAAAATGTTCCCTAGAGTAGCATGGTCTAGCCTCATGGTTGGAAATGTTACCGACTGGCATCAGAGCATGAGTGGTTGCTCTGGAGTGGTGTACCCTGGCCTCAGGTGGTCGAGGGGATCGTTACAGTTTGGTATCAAAGCCTCAGTTCAACACTGAGCCTTGATGGACCAGAAGGGTGCAATTGAAGTGAATATTCACAGAAAAGTAACTTCAAAGTGACCGGAATTAGAGTCATAAAGTGTCCTTGGAAAAGGTTGGCGTACTGGCGTGCACGGTAAATTGTGGCGCCACGCAGAATACTATTATGCGTAGATGCATGTGCTAAAATTAGTCTTGCGCGGTAAGCACACACATAGTAAGGTGCACATGGAGTGCGCAAGCATTTCTTAACGCAGAGGAGTTTTGTTGGTACGCACATAAGTACGAGTATAATTTGTTTCGCGACAGTGTATTTAGTAGTGTGCGCAAATATTTGAGCGTGAAGGAATATGTTAAAATTGACATGGTGCATGCATAGGACAAAAATTCATGTGGAATATCAATGCACAGTATCAAAATTGTGCATTGTGGATATTGGCACACAACGCCAGAATAGTGCGTGTAAGTAGTTGGTATGACGAAAAAGAAATGCACAGTAGATTTAGGTGCGCGGAGAAGCGTTTACCTTGTAATATTGCTATGTATGATAATATAAATGAACAGGTCAAGTTAATGCACGCGAAGTCGCTTGGAAGGCGAGCAGTCTGAGTTTAAATTGCATAATAATAAAAGAAAAATAAGCACATAACCGCATTGAAGCATTAATTTCAAAATAATTTATTTTGATTTAGACAGATGAAAATAAAATATAAGATTACAAGAAAAACTTATTATAAAAGAAAACAAGAGTCGTAACATCACCAGATAGAAATTGTAATAAAACAGTCTAAAATCCTTTTATGTATTTATATAATCATATTAATCACAAAATTACAAAAGGGTGATGACATCAGTTAGCCTGTTGTAAAAAGGGTCGTTGAAGAACAGGCCTATCATCTCTTGTACTCTTTAAATCCACCACCGGTTGTTCAAAATTCGTTGAGACATGCTTATCTTAGTTGAATACTTACTTCATCTTAGCAATCTCCTCCTTTAAAGAAGAGTCTAACCTGACCGGTTGATTTTCTCCAACACTTTCAGCCGCTTCAACCGTAGATTTCTCCTTCTTATGTCGCTTACTCCTTTTCTTCTTAGCGGCTGGCTTGTTGAAGATTAAATCCTTTATAATGGGATTCATCCTGACTTCCAATCGCGAGTCTATAACTGGCTCTGTGTGGAACTTAGTTGCTAGAAGGTGCATGAGGACCCTTTCCTCCTTATTCGCAGGAAATCCTAGCATGTTTCTCGAATAACCAGTCTCACTTGACTTAGCTTTGTCGGTTGAGGATACCAAAATGTGTCTCTAGAGAGAGAAGAAAGTTGAGCAGCTTGAAGATTACTACGGTTATGGATACGCAGATATCTTCATACTTGGGAAGTGGTAATTATAGAACTCCATTTATGAAGCACAAACAAATTACGTACAAAGAGTGTTGGGTTTCCATGCTTGGCCAATCCATTTCGAATGATTAGCTTTTGAGTTCGCTACATGGTGACGTTCATCTAACATCACATGGTTGCAAAGTACCGAACGAATGAAACAGGGTGATCTGACTAGCCGTCGCCCGCTCCACGAGTGGTGGATTTGACATGTTGAGAAACATGATATCGCGTCTTGGCGAAAGTGGTTTTTATAATACCACCTTCTTACGCAAGTGTATCTAGGAAGACACTGCGCGTCAACGTTCTTGAGACTTGGGTATTATCTAGAATTGTAGTGGTGATAACACCAGGAAACCGGGAGTGATAATGTTGATGTATATGTTGAATCGAAATGGTGCATATTCTCATGAATTGTTGATTTGTTAGTTTGATTAGTCTCGATGGCTGCACGTTTTGCAGAATTAACAACAACTCGGTCAGGTCAGACCAATGTAGAGTCCGTAGGAATGGAAGAGGCACATGAGAATTACAGTCATCTAGAGAAGAGCAGAGGGATGGATGTCCATTTGGGCATGGAAGGAACGAACTCCAACAAACATGGAGAAGAAAGGAATGAAGATATGAATATGGTTGAGACCATTAAGAATTTGCAGAAGGATGTCCAAAGCCATAAAGCTAATAATAAAAGGCTTATGAAAGCCAAAGAGCAACAGGATGACTTCAACATGAAACTATTGGAAGGTTTGAACAGAATAGAGAGGAAATTGGCTAAGGAGAGTGACTCAAGTAGATATGAGAGTCACAAATCTTCAGAGGAGAAGAAAGAAGTAAAAAGTGCTAGTAGACATCACCATCATCCCCATAGACATTCCCATAAGAAAGCAGGCAACAGCTCAAGTCTATCCCCTGCCATAAGGTATAAGAGATCTGGGGTGGATGAGCTGCAAGGAGAAATGAACAAAATCAAACCTTCCACTTTTGATGGTGAGCACAAGAAGGATGAATATGATGAAACATGGTTGCTAGGCATGAGGAAGTATTTTCAATTGCATAATTATTCTTCTCATGCTAAAGGTAGAATCATTATTTATCAACTCAAAGGAAAGGCCTCCATGTGGTGGGATCCACTTGTGCAAGTACAACACATTGTAGAGAAAATTGTTACTTGGAGAGAATTCAATAAGTATTTTGAGAAGAAATACTTGACCAAGAGATACTATGACAAGAAAATGAAAGAGTTCTTTGAACTCAAGCTTGGAAGTACGACCATCGATGAATATGAGAGAAGGTTTATGGAACTGTTGAAGTATGTCTCTTTCATTAAGGATGAGACATTCAAGATTCAATGGTACTTAAGTGGATTACCATCATTCATCAGTGACAAAATACAGTATGATGATCCCAAGACATTAGAAGAGGCCATAAGGAGAGATAAATGCTTATATGACCAACTGAAAACAAGACCAGCTTTCCAAAAGGCTTGGGAAGACAATAAGAAATTCAAGATGGATCAGAAGAAGAAGGGATTAAAGCCACCATTATTCAGAAATAATCCACAATGGCAGTAAACACATAAGGAAACCAGAGTGATTGACACGGGGAGTCCAGGGCCAAGACAGCGACCTATGCAATGTTGGGGTTGTAAAGGAAACCATAGGTTTAGAGATTGTCCTCACAAAGGCGAAAAAGGTAGGGCTATTCACAGTGTACAATGAGCTGAGACAATAGAGGACATGGGAAAAAATGTGTCAAGGATTTATGCAGCCCTAGACAACAAGCAAGCAAAGTATCAGTCCCACATGATTGAAGTGGAAGGTATGATCAACAACCAAACTCTTGCTATTTTAATTGATTCAGGATCTAGCCATAGTTATATAGACCCAAATATGTTGGAAAGTTTGCATTTACCAAGAAGCAAGCCTGGGAAATCTTGGTTGGTGCAACTAGCTACAGGATCCAGAAGAAAAGTTAATGAGATGGTTAATTCCTACCTCATAGACATGAATGGACTAAATACCAGGGTAGATTTGAACATCTTACCCTTAGGTTCCTATGATTGTTTAATTGGGATGGATTGGTTGGACCCACATCATGCTCTATTGGATTGTCATAACAAAGCATTCACTTGATTGGATGAAGAAGGGAACCAAAGGAAAGTGCAAGGAATTTTTAGGGCAGTAACCGTTAGAGAAATTTCATCATTAAAACTGAAGAAATGTTATAGAGGAGGATGTCAAATATTTGCAGCTCATATGGAGGAGACACCTAAGGACAAGGTGCCAAATTTGGAGAATTATGCAGTCCTGAAAGAGTTTGAAAAATGTATTCAAGGAAGTACCAAGACTACCCCCAAGGAGAGACATTGATTTCTCTATAGATTTGATGCCTGGAGCAGCACCAATATCAAAGACTCCTTACAGGATGAGTACACCAGAATTGAAGGAGTTGCAAATGCATCTTGAAGAACTTCTGAAGAAGGGGTATATATGCCCAAGTGTATCACCTTGGGGTGCCCCAGTCTTGTTTGTGAAAAATAAATATGGAACGTTATGATTGTGCATTGACTTCAAAAAATTGAATAAAGTGACTGTTAAGAACAAATATCCTCTACCAAGGATTGATGATCTCTTTGATTAATTGAAGGATGCAAGGATATTTTCAAAGATAGATCTCAGACTAGGATACCATCAGGTAAGAATTAAAGAAGAAGATATTAGCAAGACTGCCTTTAGGACAAGGTATGGTCATTATGAGTTCACGGTGGTACCGTTTGGATTGTCAAATGCACCGGTTGTTTTCATGTTCTTAATGAATGGTGTTTTCCGAGAGTATTTGGACAAGTTTTTCATTGTCTTTTTGGATGACATTCTTATATATTCCAAGTCAAAGGAAGAGCATGAACATCATTTGAAGATGGTGTTGCAAGTATTAAGGGAGCATCGGTTGTATGCCAAATTGAGCAAGTGCTCATTTTATCAGAAACAAATTCATTATTTGGGGCATATCATCTTAGAAGATGGGATAGTAGTGGACCCTGAGAAGGTAGAAGCCATTAGAGAATGGTCAGCACCAAAGAATGTGAAAGAGGTTAGATCTTTCATGGGCCTTGTAGGCTACTACAAGAGATTCATTGGAGGATTCTCAAAGATAGCACACCCAATCACTTCCTTGCAAAGGAAAGGTATGAAGTTTCAGTGGATGTCGGACTGTGAAAGGAGTTTCCAACATTTGAAACAATTATTGACAAGTTCTCCAATACTAAGGATTGCAAACCCAAATGAAGATTTCATTATATGCACAGATGCATGTAATGAAGGACTAGGTGGAGTCCTCAATCAAAATGGATTTGTGATATGTTATGAATCAAGGAAGTTGAAGGAGCATGAAAGAAACTATGTCACTCATGATTTGGAGTTGGCAGCCATAGTGCATGCCCTGAAGAAATGGAGACACTACCTCATGGAAAAGAGGCTTGAGCCAAGAACAGACCACAATGGTTTAAAATATTTATTTGATCAACCAAATCTAAATGCTAGACAAAGTAGATGGTTAGAATTTCTAAGCGAATATGACTTTGATATAAAGCATATCAAAGGGAAAGAAAATAAAGTGGCTGATGCACTCAACAGGAGGGTGCATGAGCTTCATTCTACAGCCATCAGCATGTATCAGACTGATGTTAAAAGAAAAATTTTGGAGGCTGCAAATACAGATCTGTAGTACAAAGAATTGGTAGCAATGCTACAGCAAGGTAAGACACCCCAGAACATAGATATTTATAAGTTGGGAGTAGATGGAATATTGTTGCACAAGAACAGAATTTTTATACCAAATGTCCAGGACTTGAAATGTATAGTTTTGCGTGAGATGCATAATTCTCTTTATGCAGGGCACCCTGGATATCACAAAACCATAACAGAGGTCAAGAGCCAATACTTTTGGCCAGGTATGAAGAGAGAAATTGAAGAATACATTGCTAGGTGTATGGAGTGCCAGAAAGTTAAAATAGAGCATAGGCACCCAGCAAGATTGCTGCAACCTTTTCCCATTCCTGAATGGAAGTGGGAAGTGGTGACAATGGATTTTATTACGGGATTGCCCAAAACAGGCAAGCTACATGATTCGATTATGGAAGTGGTGGACAAGCTCACAAAAGCTGCCCATTTTATTCCACTAAAAACTACTCACAAAGCAGCAGATGTCGTTGATATATTCATGAAGGAAGTGGCACTATTTCATGGAATTCCTAAAACGATTGTGTCTGACAGAGACCCAAAATTCACCTTGAATTTATGGAAAGGATGGGCAGACAAAAAGAATGAATAGGGTGATAGAAGATATGTTGAGAATGTATGTGATGGACAAACCATTGAAATGGGAAGACTACCTACACTTGGTAGAATTTTCTTACAATAATGGGTATCAGGCATCATTGAAAATGAGCCCATTTGAGGCACTTTACGGTAGAAGGTGCAATACTCCAGTAAGTTGGGATAATCCAGCTGATAGAACAGTAGTCATGCCAGAGTTGCTCAAGGAGATGGATGACAAGCAGAATTTGAAACTTGCCCAAGACAGACAGAAAAGCTATGGTGATAAAAACAGAATCCACAGAGAATTCAAAGTGGGTGATCATGTTTTCCTGAAAGTGAAAGCTAACAGAAGCTCCCTAAATTTGGGAAGTTGCGCCAAGTTAGCAGCCAGATTTTGTGGACCATTTGAAATCCTATAAAGGATTGGTCCAGTTGCTTATATGATTGCATTACCTGCATCTATGTCTGTTCATAATGTCTTCTATGTATCATTGATAAAGAAATATATACCCAATGTTAATCATGTTATTGATTGGAATGTTATTCATGTGGAGAAAGAAGGCGCTTTCCAAGTGCATCCGATGTGCATCCTGGATCGAAAAATAAAACAACTCTAGAATCAAGCCATAGGGCTTGTAAAGGTCCAATGGACCTAGTACAAACCTGAAGATGCTACTTGGGATCATGAGGATGCAATGCGAGCAGAATAACCACATCGTTTTGAAGAATTTTGAGAATTTTTTTGTATATGGGTACATGATGCACCGAGGACAGTGCATAAATAAGGGGAGGGGATTGTAATATCTCTCAGTCGAACCCAAATGTAAATATAATCCAAGTATATTTAATCTAGTGAGTTGTTTAGACATCATTTTTGTAATACACCTTTCATGGCATGGTGCGTGCATATACTGCGCAGTAAAGGGATGTAATGTGCACATTTCTGAATACCGCACACAGTAACTAAGGTGTGCACAACCTTAAAGATAGAGGATACAGCACGCAGTAACTAAGTGCGTGTGATATTAAGGTCAGTGAACCTTTGTGTATATAATATGCATTATAGGCTAGTGAGACAATATTGTAAGTTGAGATGCTTATGCCTTGGACTTAGGCCAGCACGCCTAGATGTCAAGGGCCAATGTGCCTACTTTGTACATGACTCGTGATTAATATAAAATACATCACTATGCGCAGACCGACTACGATAAAAGAGATGGGGAACTAAACTTCACCAGTTAGGGAAAGGGAGGGCCAAAAGTCAAGGGAATATTATATTAATATTTCCCAAAACATAAGGTATGGATAATTTTATCCTAAGTTCTAAAGTTGGGGACAAGTGGACAAAAGTAATTTTTGATATGACAAGTGTCAAGTTGGGGAGGTTTGTGGATGGTCTGTAAGCAGTTGGTGACAGTATTATTAAAGATAAGTATCAATTGTATGATATATGGATATGTTGTTTTGTTATTTACATGCCCATGTTACAATTTTATCATATATGTGACTATGAATGCTTGTGTGCTTATGGGTAATTTCCTGTAAATGATGCATATCGGTAATTACTGTTATTTTAATATAAAAGTCGTGAGTTACAGAAAGTAATGGCTTGTTTATATTTAGATGTAAATCTTCCATGAGCATGTTGTATGTATATGTTTTAGTTGGATGCAGTCTTAAGAGTAAATTTAGGTGGCATTGCTTAGTTGACTACTGGGTATGATACTATATGTTTCGCAGTATGGGAACGAAAATGCTCCCTAGAGTAGCATGGTCCAGCCTCATGGCTGGAAATGTTACTGACTGACGTCAGAGCATGACTGGTTGCTCTGGATTGGTGTACCCCGACCTCAGGTTGGTCGAGGGGGTCGTTACACGCACTATACTCTTGGTTGTGCCTTAACTATGCACTCATGAATATTCATTCTTCTTCTGTGCACTTCTTCTATACTTAGTATTTTTATGTATATTATTTCCAAAATTCCTGTCCAACAGGCTCCCAACACTCACATGTGGCTCGTCCCGAGTCACTTAGGCATTTTGTGCACTCCTCCATCCTTGGATGAATTTCTGGGAGACTCCCTTAATTGTCATAACTTCCTTTATTATTTATTTATTTGCTTCCACAATCTCTTCGACCCCCTGCATATTCAAAGCTGTAAGTTTTTCTTCTTCTTCATATGTTTCTTGTTTCACCTTTCCTTGTGCAATGGCCAGTTCACTTATCACCTTTAATTCTTCTTCCTGTAGCAGTCTTAAGCACTGCTGAAGGATCTTATGTTGATCCCTCATCTATTCCACTTCCACGTATGACTTGTTGGCATGATTACAGGAAGAATGTGCTTATCATTGATGGCAAGAACAACAGCAAACCAAACCTTGAGAGTGCAAAATAAGAGAAAGCTCAGAAGAGATAGCAGTTTCCAGAAGTAAAGACGAGATCCAAGAGATGGAATTGCAGGAGGAGAAAAGGTCGAGACCCGTGAACACTTAGAAAGACTTCTATGTCAAAGAGATCAGAAGCTCAGGAAGAAGAGAGACATTGGTCATTGGATCACCAATCCATATGACCAACAACCGTCAGATTGAATTAATGGAAGGATAGGATAAGCTGGAAAAAACAATTGAGAATTCGATCATCAGAATTTTCGTTAGCCATCGGATTGATTTAAGTGGAAGGACAAGGTAAGAAAGGGCTTAGATCTGAGACCTCGATCACCCAAATTTTCGTCAGCCATCGGATCGAAATAAATGGAAGGATATGATAAGAAAATATGGAGAGTCGTTGGATTTAATCCAAGGCAAAGCTGCATCACAGACAGATCGATTCGTTGATATAAGATATTGATCAACGAACACCATTTGTTTCGGGTCTAAAGATGTGAGGAGGTTATGCTCCAGATAAATCACTTCAAAGAGTTTTAGTTTGAGATCTGAAATCCCTGAAGCCCAAAGAGTGGGAGAGATGAAACAAAATCTCAGTCGTTGGATCATCTGAAGTAAATCTCAGTCATCAGATCGTAAGAAGAAGATCTCAACCGTCAAATCATCAAAAGAAGATCCCAAGCGTCAGATCATCCTAAGTGAATCTGGGTCATCTGATCCAGAGCATCAATTTAAGATTTGAAATCCCTGAAGTCCGGAGCGCTGGAGATCCAAAATAAATCCTCAACCGTCGGATCATCCGAAGTAAATTTTAGTCATCAAATCATTCTAAAGTGGAAGGATAGGATAAGTTAGAATAAGGGTGCGCTAATCTCAGCAGCCAATAATCAGGCACTCAAATCTACGATCAACATGGCATATTGAAAACCCCCCTTGAGATTTCTGCCTTTAACCGTGGGGGGGTGGGTCCGAGTTGGTGGTATTTTCCATGTGGTACCCTCATACGTGTCACATTCCTGTTAACTCGGACCCCCCTCGCTCATTACCACTTATCACCTAACACCCCCTCTGAGTAAACCACCAAACCACTCATATATACCATCTCCGCGCTTCGACGTCACACTCCACTACCCGCTACACATCACACTCCACTACCGCGCTCTGCCTCCACACTCCACTACACTGCCTACACAACTCACCCACATCAGTAGACCACCTGAGCAAGGACATGTGGTAGACCACGTCAGCAAGGACAGTAGTCACCCGATCTGAAAGATCACTTCAATTTTATTCTCAATCGTTGATCATAGTACAGTGGAAGGATAGTGTAAGTTTGAAAAGTTGAAATCATAAAGTTCTGAAGGGAGAAGTTCCGACAGTCTTCCATCTCAATGTTTGATTAAGTCCTAGCCATTGGATTGAACAATGAAAGGATGAGTGTAAGGATAAAATCTGACCATTGATTTGTTTCCTTGAAATAAACCGTCCGATCTAATCCATCCATTCAGGAGCACTGTCAAGATCGTGATATCGATGCTCTCATCGCATTGTGGGGATTGAAGGTGCGATAAATTTAAAAATTAAAGGCGGGCCACAATTGAAACCACAGTTTTGGAGAAAGGACACATGGAGGCTCGTAGTGAATTGCGGGGAGAAAAGCAGGTTGCCCTCAAACCACCTTTGGTCGCGCCCGCAATCGCATGGTCACATGATAGCATCGCACATGGTCACATCGGCGGAAGATATGGGAAGGAGCTAACTCTACCAGGCTCCACCTCGAAGTATAATCCAACGACACTGATCAAACTGAATCTAATCGAAGGGTTGATGTTTCATCTCGTGATTTCTTGATCAATTACGATTCAATTACACTAACTGAATCATTGTTCCTGAGCAGTTGAATCATTGTTCTGGGGCATTGGAATCATGGCTCTTGAGCATTCTGAGATTCTCGATATTGAGAATTGGAGATGCAGAGTGTAACGGATGATGAGAGCAGGAATAAAACAAAAATGTCGTGAAAGAGTGAGGTTGTTGTTTCTCTTTAAAAAGTAGTCGAACTGTAAGCAATGAAGTTTGCAGCATGATGTTTCAGGATAAATCTGTGAGTGCAGACACAAACCGATCTCCCTAGATCCACCTGGATCTAGAACAAAACAGGACAGAATAATACACTTTCCCTAGATCTAGACTATTGAA
>JASDQU010194262.1:0-11911 GCA_032191745.1 Picea mariana | reverse complement strand
TAAACTTATATACTTAGTTTTGCAT
Organism: Picea mariana; assembly: GCA_032191745.1. Classification (NCBI taxonomy): domain Eukaryota; kingdom Viridiplantae; phylum Streptophyta; class Pinopsida; order Pinales; family Pinaceae; genus Picea; species Picea mariana. The sequence continues at coordinate 11,886 of JASDQU010194262.1, read as the reverse complement.
TTGTAGTCAAAAGACTCTTTTGTGCAAAAATAGGCAAGATATGCATGTAAAACCATAGAAATGTACAACCTGCTTGTAAAAAGTAAGCCAAGGTTTTATTATACCTTAAATTTGAGTTGTGAAAGTTGTTGGGGGTGTGGTTGATCATATTAGACCAGTTCATGTTGTAAATTTTTCAATTGCAAGTTTAAAAAGTGTTGTTGTGCAAAAGAGGAAAAGTTTGTCTTGTAATTTGGAAGGTTGCAACCGTACTAAGTGACCAAATTAAAATGCATGTCCAAGCTTCCCTCTAGCTCCAAAAATGGTTTTATAAGTTGTAAGATGGATATATATATATATGGTAAATTTACCTATGTCATCTAAAGTGAAATTCAAGAACAACAAAGGTTGCTTTCATGCATCTAGATTTGGGATTTCATGTAAATTTGAAGGTAAAACTGTCTTAGGATAAAATGCATGCCCTAGTGTCAATTTTGACCCAAAGTGAGTGGTTCAACTTGCAGAAGGTGTAATTTGTTATTTTACACCCATCTATAACCTTATATTGTCATTTTTAGACAAAAACCTACCTGATGTGCATAAAGGCTAAAACTTTCCTTGTAAAACAAAAGTGCTAATTTGTTAAATTTGGCTATATGAAACTCCATGCCTAAAGTTGGCTAAGCCTCCATAATTTAAGATTTAAGTTGTAATTTGATGATTATAATATTGGTAACATGTTTGTACAATTAGGAGTGCATTTACACTCCAAAAAATATTATTTTTATGCACAAAGATTCATGACTTTTTGATGAGTCAGAGGATGGTGGGTTATGAGAGAAATCAAGGCCAATGACTTCTAACCAACCAATGATACATGAAAATGGCACAAAACTTAACAACACATGATTAACCCATATAAGAAGATACTTTAAACAAAACAAATCATATAAAATATAGAGTTGGTTCACCTCCAAATTGATTGATTCAAGTTGTTTGAGAGTGTCTAATTTATATTTTTACATCTGCATATACCTTTGTTTGTGCATTTAGAGAAATAAAACCCTTTGTTGTGCAAAAAGGCCAAAAACTATCTTATAGAATGAAGAGGCCAATATTACAGGAAATATTACAACTTACAGGGTTGTACAAAAGTTGCACATCTATCTATACCTTTGTTTGTGCAATTGGAAAATGAAACCCTTTGTTTTGCAAAAAGACCAAAAAATGTCTTGTAGGACAAAGAGGAAAAATTGTTTGAATTTCCCTTTTTAAAATGTGTGCCAGATTAAGGGAAATGCATGCCTGATGGTGAATGTTGTATGATAAGATGATGGATATATAGGCTATTGAGTAATGCATTCTTTAAGATGATATATGTATTCCTTAAGAAGAAAATGCATGCTCAAAAATGGAAATTATGTGTTTTTAGTATGAAAACAGGGCATGTTGTAAAATCCATGCCCAAGAGTGAAAAATGAAAGTCTTGTGTTAGGATTTGCATGATAAATTCCTGAAATTACAATGTTAGGGAAAATTCATATATTTAGATCAATTATGCACATTATGCACATTGTCCTTATGAAATTTCATGAAAACATAGCATTGAGAAAAATGCTTGCCTTGTTAAGGAAAAAATGTAGTTTGTATATATGTTGTTGTGTCCCCGGAGTTTGATGAAGGGTGAAATATACATTTAGTTTGGGGTTACATGCTGATGCAGACCCCCATACTCTCCCTCGGGGCTGCTTGACCTCCTGGTCAAGGATCGTTAAATATTCTCGAGTTGGATTAGCTCCTAGAGACCTTACTGGTCTCAATATCAATCAAACACAGGCCCTGTTATCACCCTCAGGGTTTTCACGGTCACAATCTAGTCATTACCGATTTGTCCGTCGATCGATGGTTCACAGAAATTGTGGGCTTCCAACGTACTCGCTCTTTATCGGAGAGCTCTATCCCCGAAATCTGAAAAGTGCTCACCCAAATCTCCTTTAAATCATGGTCATTGATCCCCTATCCTGACGAGATCAACATCGTTGGTAAATAGCAGGCTGTGAACTAGAATGTCTGCTAATTTTTCCTCCTCTCCCCGCAATGATTCCTCACCATCGATTTTTCGTTCTCAGATTGACGGTTATCCGTAGGTCCTGCCTTCTTATCACCCTATTCCAAATCTCACACTGACAGGCGCTAGCTCCTTCCTCGTCTGTGACCTTGGGATATAACCCAGGGCTTAATCTCCTGGCACTTCACGACTTCAGAACCTTCAACCAAGATCAGATCAACGGCCATCGGCCTCCTCCGCAATCAATGATCAAGATCCACTTCAGGACTCTGCCCTTTGGGAGTTCGACACTTTCGACCTTCTCTTTTCCCCCGGAGTATTCCGTACCTGAAGTCCCAAATCAGGCGCCACGCGTCCACCTTGAATCAATGACTCTAGTCCAATTCGGGACTTCAGCCTTTGGAAGTCTCAACTCTCTCTTCTTTCTTCCTCCTAAAGTACTTCCACCTGAAGTGCACGATCTATTGACATGTACCTCCCACAGATCAACAACCACAAGCCTCTTTAGCTATTCGGGATTAGGGAGTTTCGAATCTCCACCTTCACTTTCTCCCTGAGCACTTCCAAATGAAGTACACGATCTGTCGACACGTGTCCTTCTGTATCCAACGACCACTATCCACTTCGACTCTTCGGGGTTCGAGAGTTTCAAACTCCTGCGCACTCGTTCCTCCCGGAGTGATTTCACCTGAAGATGACATATTCCTACCACATGTCCTTCTGGATGATGGACAGTCCCAAGCCTCTTTGGGACTTCGATGAGTCCTCGCTCCTATGTGCACGCAAAGATTTAAAACTTGTGTGCTTCGCTCTGATACCAATACTCCACTACTGGAAAAAGCATGAGCTCCCTCTCATGGCTCCCTCTGCTCTATTGTTGAGATCCTCCAGGGTCCCATACCTTCTCTTGGAGCTGTCCATCTGCTCCTTTTCCTTGATGCTTCTTATGCCCTATTGCTCTTGCAGGTTTTCTTCTATCCCATACTTCTCTGTTGGTTTCTCCTTGTGCCACTTCCAGCATCAATCTCTTTACCTCCTCTATCACCTCTTCCAGTTGTTCCAATGGTTGGCTCTTCTCCTTCATCTCATTCTATTGTGTCTCCCTTTAATCAAATTCCAACCTAATTTGTTGGATTAGCTGACTTTGCATCCTTACCCTTCTCTCCATGGCCTTCAGTTCTTCACACAGACCAACAAAATCCATGTTATATGTTGCTCTCTCCTCTGTTGTAGGTCCACATTCTATAGTTATCTCTTTCTCGACTTCCTAGATGGAAAATTTGAGCCATTCCTCAGGATGCTCTTCTCCTCCGGCTACTGTTGTAGGTTCCAATTCTTCATGTTCATCTTTTTGGATGACATTTTCGAGTAATTCCACCCAACGTTCTTCTTTCTCCATCTCTTGGGCACATTGAAATGTGTGCTCTTCCTCCTCCATGTCAGTCTCTGTGGTTGAATCCTCCTCTCATGCATGCTACTATGTTGTGTTTCATCCTCACCAATGGATAGATCAATTTGATCCCCTACATCATCTTCATTTATCGTGGCACTAGTTGACCACTCTGTTGCAGACTCTAGTTCTGAAGTCTCACCACTGAGTTGTTGCTCATCTTCCTTCTCTGACAGATTGACTTCTTTCATCTCCCTTGTTGGCATATCTTCAGCTTCCTCCAACTACTCCTAATGTTGGCATCTTGTCTCCCTTTGCATGACTGCATCCTGGTAGTCCTTTTCTGGTTCTGGATTGTTCAGCCAATCCTCCAACATCTTCAGCTCTTTCTTCCATTAAGTGAGAAATTCATCTAAATTATCCTCTTTTTCTTTTGGGGCAAACATCAGTGTCTTCTCCTTCCCCTCCTCTTTGACAATCCTTGTTGGTTGTATTTCCTCTATTGCACCTGCATCATAGAAACAGTTAGTTTTAAACGAATTTGGCCCCATGGCCTCTCTCTTGGATTCATGTTGCATCATCTCCTCATGTGAAACACTCGTACTAGCCTATGTTGGATTGTTAGGAAGGAATATTCGAATTCCCCCAACAATCAGAACACTCCTCTGATCTGCCTCCTCTATGATGGAAGTATTTAACTTCTCATCATCTTTATTCACATGGCCTGAAACTCTACATGAATATTCATATAGATGAGGCCTTTCCTTTGCCTCCATTTCATCTATTAGCACCCCTTGCTGATATGAACTCTCTTCAAAGCTCCTGAGACCTTCAAACAGTCTCATATTTCCCCTTCCCACCTAGAAAATTGGGATTCTAGTCCTTCCCTCCTGGCATTCCATGAGATCTTTGCTTGATCCCATCTCATCACCCATATGGAAATATAAGAATTTATCTCTGCCCCCCTGACAGTTCATGAGATCTCTAATTGATTTGATCTCCTCCTCATCACTGAGGTTCCTCCCAATCTCTATTTCATAGATGTGAATCATTTTCCCCTCTATGCCACTGAGGTTTTTAGGATGCCTCAATCACGTCCTCACTACTTGTTGTTTCCTTCTGGCTAACAACTTCTGGACAAGCCACTTCGCTTTCCTCTTCAAAGGCCATTCATATGTCCAGTGTACCTTTTCTTCTTGTTGCATCCTCCATGTCAGCCTCTCCATCCCTGCTCTGATCTCCCTGAGCTCTTTTTCTATATCAGCTTTGTTTTCTTGTTGGTGGTCCTTGTCTTGACCACACTTATGGACTTCAGTGGCCATTTTCACCCCCTGCTTTCCCTCCTGTAAAGTCTGTGCATTATTCTGTCACCCAGAGCATCTCCAACTTTTCCCTGCAACCTACCTCGCTGTCCGTTTTTTATTGCATACATGCAACCATCATTCACAGAGCATCACACTTTCTCTCCTCCTTCACCTGTTGTCTACAGGCACAATTAAGCTTCTGATACCATTTGATGTTATCATATTACCTATTTTCACCTTCTCACCTTTGCCTACGATCTGCAGAAAAATTTTAAGCTATGATACCACTTGATGGTATCAGACTAACTCCTTTATCTCCTTGGCCTACAGAAATTAAGTCTGTGGCTCTGATACCACTTGATGCAGACCCCCCTACTCTCCTTCGGGGTTTCTCGACCTCCCGGTCAAGGATCGTTAAATATTCTCGAGCTGGATTAGCTCCTAGATACCTTACTTCTCTCAATATCAATCAAACATGGCCCTGTTATCACCCTCAGGGTTTTCATAGTCACGATCCGATTGTTACCGATATGTCCATCGATCGACAATTCATAGAAATTGTGGGCTGCCAACGTACTCTCTCTTTATCGGAGAGATATTTCTCTGAAACCTAAAATTTCTCACCCAAATATCCTTTACATCGTGGTTGTTGATCCCTTGTCCCGGTGAGATCAACAACACTAGTAAATACTAGGTTGTGAACTAGCACGTCTGCTAATTTTTCCTCCTCTCCCCACAATGATTCCTCATCGTCAATTTTGTGTTCTCAGATCAACAGTTATCCACAGGTCCTGACTTATTAGCACCCTATTCCAAATCTCTCATTGACATGCACTAGCTCCTTCCTCGTGTGTGACCTTGGGATGTGACCCAGGGCTTAATCTCCTACTGCTTCGTGACTTCGAAACCTTCAACCAAGATCAAATCAAATGCCCTCGGCCTCCTCCGCAATCAACGATCAAGATCGAATTTGAGAACCCGTGCTTCGGGAGTTCGGCACTTTCGACCTCTGCTTTTCCCCTAGAGTATTCCATACCCGAAGTCCCAGATCAGGCGCCACGCCTCCACCTTAAATCAATGGCTCTAGTCCACTTTCGGACTTCAGCCTTCAGAAGTCTCAACTTTCCCCGCTTTCTTCCTCCCGAAGTACTTCCACCCAAAGTGCACTGTCTGTTGACACGTACCTCCCACAGATTAACGGCCACAAGCCTACTCAGCTATTTGGGCTTCGGGAGTTTCGAATCTCCACCTTCGCTTTCTCCCGGAGCACTTACACCTGAAGTACACGATCTGCCGACGCGTGTCCTTCTGGATACGACGACCACTATCCACTTTGACTCTTTGAGGTTCGGGAGTTTCAAACTCCTACGCACTCATTCCTCCTAGAGTGGTTTCACCCAAAGATGACGAATTCCTGCCATGTTTCCTTCTGGATGGTGGAAAATCACGGGCCTCTTCGAGAATTTGGTGAATCCTCGCTCCTATGTGCACGCAAAGATTTAAAACTCGTGTGCTCTGCTCACGTCCAATGATCTGGAATGGTCCTACTCCCTCCTGGACGGATCTTAGTCAATGATTCGTGAAACCTTTAGAGATTTGCCCCCTTTGGATATTTCTCCCCGCTATCTCTCTTGAGCTTTATCTCTCGGACCCTTTGAATCCTTGGAGGGCTTACTCTGACACTTAGTCGAACTTCCAATCTATGCACTCCTTGCAACAGATTCCTATGCAAGACTTCACTTCTTACGGGCGACTGTGCACACCTTGCAGCAGTCCCTTTGCACTCCTTGCAAATGAAATTTTCATGTTGTCTCTTCTGAGATTTTGAGTCGAAACAGACTCCGTCAATGCACTCTTTGCGGACTATATGCACACCTTTCATGAACTCAACAAAGAGAAACAATTGAAGCTGATTCAAATGCTTCACATTATCATATGATTAATAACATAATTCACTCATTCATGGAAACAAAAAATAACARAGAACTGTAAAYAGTAGCAACACCCTGTATTGGATCAATTTTCCTTTGTTATATTCATTCAAATGTAAATGGCTACAGCTATGATAAAACAATAACTAAAAATTAAGCAACAACTAAGTCACAAAAATCTCCTACTAATTTGCAGCCTTATTCATTCATACAATTATCTCCTATCAATCTATAGCAGCCTTATTCAGGCATACAATGCATCTAGTTATATAGAGGTTCTCTAGGGTTTCCCTCCAACTACCTATCTACTCCAGTAAAAAAAAACAAAAAAACTAAATATCATTTAAGTTTCGTTACATCAAATTCTAGCAGTGAAACTCTCAGATCACTCGTGATCCTTCAACTCCCAAGCATTTTGATCTTCTTTCATTTTCAATCTGTTCAAAAAAAACATTTGCAAGAAACACCAGCGTTAAGATTCTGAATTGATTCAAAGGCGCGCTAAGGAGTTGAGTTGTCTCTCCACGTGTGCTTGCTGATGATGCTCCTACATTACATGCATGAACTATTATGTATTTTTAAATATACAACTCTGAAATGTTTTATACTGATAGTTGATAGATTAATGATTCCACAAGTGAAATGTTGTGGTTGTGGACTGTTGTTGCATATGAACATGCCTAATAGGGAATTTATGCAAGAATGTTCTCATGTTATGGTTTAAGACTATATATATAGTGCATGTGATAAGTGCTAGTTATATATATCTTATCCATATATTGGATTATGAATGGTCATGGTATGAAAATTACCATTGTTGAGGAAATTTGGTAAATGTTGCATTTGTAGCTTGTGTATGTATTGTAATTTGCATGCAAAATTATTGTTTTACAAGCTATATTCATACTTGATACATATAGGTTTCATATTCATAGAAACAAAGATAAATCTATGCAATTAGCATTGTTATATTAACATGTCAAGTATAGGAAACTACTTATGTTTTACTAAAACATCTTGCAAACAAAATGAGAAGGGTGGTGTATATGTGTATGAATCAACGTCAAGTAACTTTTAAAGTATTACAAGATTTAATATGTAACTATATACACTCATACATGTTTATAACCACAAACCACTATATATTTCAACCCTTTAACAAATTTCAATTTCAAGCAGTAGTGAGCTATTTTATTAGTTGGCATGCATTTTTTAAATTCATTTTTCCTTTTAGTAATCAAAATATGATTTTTCAAAGGAAAAAGGTATGGATAGAACGATGTATACAATGTTATGGTAGGTTATAATGGGAAGGGGTGCTACATTGGTTAAAGAGGCTCATCGTAATCAAGATACCAATCTCATGCAGAGGGAAATTGATGTAGCATATGGTTTAAATGATAAACATGCAAGCAATATATTCACCCACATTTTCTAGTTATTTTCCATTATATTAATGTATGTGGTCTAATTTTTTCTTTAAAAATTTACTAAGTCTAAATATGTTTATTGATTGACAATGCATTTTTTTATGTGTTGGGCATAATGCAATTGAAACACCACAAGGCTATGTGGTGCAATGGCTATAAATTTTGCATCGAAAAGTTGGATGACAAGAAGAAAACCTTTGATTGTGGGATAACTGCAGTCTTTCAAGTCACTAATGTTTCCTCTAGAAGTGCCAAGCATCCATAGGTATTTCAAAATAGATATTATGGTTATTCGGTTTATATACTTGAGTGTGACCTTAAATCCTATAAATTAGTCTTGTTTGAGGTCAAATGGTACAAGTTACGAATGAATGAACGTGATTCTGAAAGAACTATTATTGAGCATGTTAATGGATTTACCATGGTTGATACAAGGATGGTTGAGTCAAGTACATATCCTTATGTTCTTCCAAGCTAATGTGAGCAGGTATTTTACTCAGAAGTTCCAAGTAAAGCGGGTTAGTCATACGTTATTAAATATGATCCAAGAGGAAGGCATGTAAAGTATAATGTAGCGGAAGAAGATGATATTGAAGAAGATGATGATGAAAATGAGCAGGTAGATGTGTCAAACGAAGAAGACAAAGAAGTTGAGCTAGATGTAGATGGCATTGTTCTCGATGATCATATCGACGATATAATTATAAAAAATGACATTGATGATGATGTTGTTGTGTCCAATCCTTTCAACGTCGATTCTGAACCAAATGATACAAATGTGGAGTTGGACGAAGAAGAAGATCAATGATATTGAATTGTTTATAAGTTAACATTGTCTTCCAAGTTCAAACACGTCGTTTTTTTATCCGATATTGTTCATGAGAAGCTAATTCAATTTGAAAAAATGAAACATTTTAGGCATCAACCATACTTAGTTTATCTTATTTTTCTTTATCAATCAACTTTCTTCCAACACTTGATGTTATCAAATGAGGACAAATAAGGAAGGTGTAAAGAACCATGCCTGTTAAACCCACTTAAACAAAAAATTATTTTCAACAATAAAATCAACATCATGCACATGCTAATTTATTCATGCATATAACAACATAAATAAATAACCATGAATGTAGGAATTATCGACAAATCCAACAACATTCAAATTAAACATATACATAGTGAAAATAATCATGCAAACAGAACATAAAACTTATCTTGAATTGTTAATCTAATTGGTTGCATACAAGGGACGTTGTCCCATTCATAGGTTTGTTGTTCTAAATCTCAATAGCAAGCCACCCCTGAGATGATGTTAGGAGTCAACAAGGTGGTTTGGCCCTCTTGGTTGTACACTCTCCAAACTCAGTAGCTCAAAACACAGTTTCTACTCCAACAACAGTTTCAATCCACCAGCTCTCTTCCCTTCAACTTGCACAACCCAAGGAACGAGATCACCCTTCTATGCCACACAATTTCTCGGGCCTTCCTACTTCCCTCCAAGGATCTAGTGCACTCGGTTGGATAGAAATATCATATTTGGGGACTCCAAGAACTCTCATCTACTCTAGGAGTGATCACATTATCCTTCTCAAGTTTCTTGAACCATTTCCTCAACATGAAATGTCACTTACGGGCATAAAACCTTTATTACAGGCCTACAACCTCATTTTTAGCATAAAACTTGGTCCAATAATGGTTGTCCTTAATATTAACATGGTTGGTGCTCTTTTTCTAGGCCTCAACCTTCCTCTTGCTCCTCTAAACTAACATGAAAATTTGACCCAAGAATGAATTCGAATTTCCTTTTCTTTTCATGCAAGTTTGACTCACATTTCCCAAAAAGTGGTCGTATTCATCCCATGTTGTCATAAATTGGGTGACTTGACCTTTCCCACCTACCACTCTTACATCACTTTATTAACTCTTTGATATTTCTAAGGGAAGAAACATTATAATGAACTGGATGAATTATTAGGAATGGGTAACCCCTTATACCCCTTTATAGCCCCCTCTCTTGTGGAATCACAGCCCCCCATCATTACCGTCCTGCTCATACCACAACCAATGATAATTATTTTTATTAATAATTTTAATGTACATTTTACATAGCTTGGCCATTGACCCTATAAATTCATACGGGCTATGTCGCTCAACCATATCGTCTCACTATCCTAATTAATGTTTTCACAATTACATTATAAATGTGGGGATTAGAAATGAGGATATTACAAGCCCTCCCCATTTCTTTTGCATTGTCCTCGGTGAACAACACCATATAGGTGTACATACATATTACAATGCTAGGTTCTTTGGCCCTTATTCAACATATAATCTCTTCATCCTAATATCATACAGGCCCAAAATATGTATACATTGGCACTCTGGCCCAAAACATGTACTCATAGGCACTTCGACCCCAAACTATACATAATAAGTTCACACTTCAGTAAATCTTGCAACAATTTCATCTTGCAATCTCTCGTTCCCCTCAATATGCACAACCCAAGGGTGTACCCCATTTTCTGCACCTTTATATTTCAAGTTGTACCACTTCCCTCCAAGGCTCTAGCACAGACTAGCTAAGAAGTCTCAAAGATGCAACTCCAAGAATTTGATTTGCAACAATTCTCACAATTCGTCGATTCCCACAACAATTCCAACCAAGAAGCTATCCTTCCCCTAAACTTGCACAACCTAAGGAAGTGTACCCCCTTCTCTACACTACAGTCCCTCGGGTTGTACCACTTCCCTCCAGGGCTCCAGCGCAAGGTCGATCAAGAAGTCTCAAAGCTATGGCTCAAGGAAATCCAACTATGATAATGGAATCTCCACACCTTCAAATAGTTGCATATGTGCCTCCTACATTGCATCTTTGGCTCCACTTTGCCTCTATCAAGCTGCAATAAGTCCACTGGAATCTACTTGTTTCATGCCTTTGTGCTTGAGCTCAATTTACTTCTCGTACTCTTCTTTCCAAGTGCTCAAGTCATGTATTATTTTTGTAGTTGTTCCTATAACATGCATGTTATAACCCTTATCATATATCAATTGTCTTTATTCACAGGAGTTATCGACACTGAAATAAAAAATTCATTCAAAAGTAATTTTGTAATCATAAACCAATACTTATCTGAATGACTATCATGTCTTTTGCAACACTACATGGGAAATAATTTATCTTGTTTTCCTTTCATACACACCCTCATGATTTCGTCCACCATAGCATATTCATTATTAATTTTCCTCTTCATTGATATACTCACCCTCCAGGCTCAGGAATCCCTTTCTCTGTTACACAATCCCTCAGGTGATCCATCATTTTCCAAGGTGTTCTCGCAGACGGAGAGCGCCAACTTACTACCATACTCCTATTGAAAATTTGTACTCAGTGGAAATCATAGGGTTCTAGTTTCCTAACAATATCCTTCTTCCCAAGACTTCCATCTTCAATAGCCATCATATGAATTGCATCATACACATACAGTCCTTGTGAGATATCATCATAGCAATTTTACTTATAAACTCAAATTTGTTTCACAAGGAAAATCAAGTTTCCCGGTATGAGATTCCTTCTCATAACATTCGGCTCTTGTAGTAACAGGTATCGGTCTTCCCTATGGGCTTACACCATTTCCATATCCAATACCATTCTTCCTGCAATTTTCTCAACTTTCATTATGTTGATTATTTGGGTTGGTTGTCATTGATGTCAACCTTTGAAGATAGTCCGATAGAGAATTTCGGTAGCACAAAGGTTTGGGTAATGGTACCAAGTTTGTTTTAT
>JASDQU010194260.1:6184-16858 GCA_032191745.1 Picea mariana | reverse complement strand
TGGGAACAAGGAGCACACCAATTCAGAACCTACAAACAACCAAGCATCTGTGCAATATTATACAATTTATGAGGTAGAAATTCCCATGCTCAGACTACAAGTGACTTAAATCATGAATGACGGTCATGGCCACCAATCATACACTGTAGATCCATGTCATCAAGATTCTAGATAGAGACCAATAATACACTGTGGATCTATGTTCTATAAAACTCAAAACCAGACATATCCACAAGACATACAAAGTGGATCTATGCATTAATAAAAATGATAAATACTTCATTGCAACCTGGACCAAAATGGTGATATTCAGGGTCTTCAATCCTATCGTCCGTAAGTACGAATCTAGCCATGTGATTATAGGTGTTGAAGTCGAACATGGTAGAAACAACTTGATTACCAGTCATTGATGAAAACAATTAACAAGTACGAGGGAACATCACCATTGATGTTAATGACTCTGAAGGTACATCAGTACAATCCATCGAATGTGAATAAATGAGCTGAAGTCGAACACTCAATGAAATATCTCGATCAAGGACCAATGATGTGAATCCACTTTCRAAAGAGAAGAAACCTGCCATTGAGTCATGCAGTCTCTAAGGTACTAAATGATTTCTAGGTCTTATTCCTGGATGATGAGTTGAATTTGACATGAAAAGACTCGCCACATGAGGGCCTTGATGTATCACCCATCAATGACACGAAATAAATAAAATATTTAGGGTAAATAAAAGTATAAAAATGATTTTAAACTGACATAGGAAAGGATGACATGGTAGGAATTCATAACTGCATATGGTTGACTCGATAGAGGGCTTGTGCAAGTTTGGACTTCTCTTGAACATACGAATGACATGAAAATGGTCTTGGCAGCATTGACTCAAAGATGACCCAAGATATGAACTTGTAGAAGGTCAAACAAGAGACAAATGGATTTCCCAACCCGGGTTCAATGATGAAGGGGGTGTCATGTTCAAGATCCACTATTACTACCACTAACATAAATATAGAGACATATTTCTTTCCCAAATTTTCCCCCACCATTTCTAGCGAGTACCTCTTTATTTTTATGCAATCTTGAGGAGGATAACATATACTTGTTGATGTAATTTCATCCTTTGGATGAGTCCCTTGGAGTATTTTTAATGAACCCTAAGAAGGAGTGGTTCGGTCCCATATGGGTCTTTCGATGATTTTTTAACGAGTCCAAAGAGAGAAAACTCGTGGGTTTTTCATATTTAGAGAGTCTAAAAAACACTTAAAAAGAACTCTCTCAATTCTTTTTTTGTAAATTAGTTTAATGAGACAAAAAAAGTGATAAACTATCGCCCATCAAACATTTTCTTCAAATACTTTTACGAGTGTGAAAATAATAAGGTTGCTCGACAATCTTTTCATTTTTACAGAGAGTGAAAAGAGATTAAAGGATACTCAATGAGTTTCTCTTTTTGTTTTACCATGAAGAGTATGAAAAGACAACAAAAGTATACTCGGTTGCATTCTCATTGATTTATGATCCTGAGAATGAACAAACACTGAGTTGGAGGTTTTTCTTGAAAAACGTAAAAAGTATTTGTACATGTGACAAATGTAAAAAACAAATTAAGAAAAGTATATGTATTTCATCATTTAGGCCCAAAGAGCATTCACGTGTGAAAAAACTATAACATGCATAATACCATCAGAACATTAGGTTTTTAGATAAAATGAATAAAATAATATAAAATATCAATGAAAAAGTAAAAAGTGAATAAATATAGGTGAAAACTCTTTTTTACCATTCCATTGTCATTTTACCCAAAACTTGTCCAAAAAACCCATTTTTACCTCAAACTTCCTCTGTCAATTACAAGAGATACGGGCAACTATTCGATGAATGACTTCTGCCAAAAAGGTAATATCCATGTCCTTTGTTTTTTTTTATGGATTAATTTTCCTTTTCAGTGGTTAAAAAATAGCTTTTGAGTCAGTTTTTAGGCCGGTAGGTGTGCGCAGAAACTGATGTAGGTGGCGTATGGCATATATAGGTTTCCACAGGCGGGCTTCGGTTCACTCGCGGAAGTTCTGCACTAAAAAAAAACTCTACCTGCGGTGGGCGAAACTCAAGATTTCGTATGCATATTTAACCAATAAAAAATACCAAGGATATGAAATAAAGATGTTGACTTTCTTCTTATGGCTCCACTGAAGGTTTTGACCATCGGAATGTTGGAGTGGAGGGAGAGAGAAAACGAGGATGATGATTTCGTCGCTGGGAATGACTCGGGCACAGTTAATTCCCTTCGACAATGCGAGCTTTTGAAGTTCTTCAAGATCCAGGGAATAAGGGCCCAACTGAGGTTGCTTGAGTACTTATTCCACATGTCGGATGTGGATCAACAGGTTTTTCATGTGGGGCCCACATACTCTCTCTAGATATTTAGGATATATATTGTTTGAAGGGGTTATCACATCGTGGATACCATGCGACTTTGACAGGTGATAGAGGGGGTGGTTTACTGATGAGTGAGTATGTCCTCCGGTATTGTGATCCTGATGCCAAGAGACGTAAGGGAAAGGTTTCTATTAGCGGTGTCCGAGATTTACTCTTATGAACTATCCTGTTCACTGTCTCACGTATGGAGAGGAGTGCATCTCCTCACATCACCCTCTAGAGTTACTTCTAGTATGCAGTGGAGTGCATGGAGCCCTGGGTAGCTAACTGGTCTGATAGGGTTCTTCGTAGTATGAATANAATTTGGGTACGAATCCATTTTAGTGTTCTTCTTCCTCGAGAGGGTTCCTCACTTGCTCTTACAGGTAGAGTGGGGCCTGTCGGCCCCATGATATCCAATGATGAAAATATGGTGAGACCTCATGGATCAGCACATGGCGGGCCCTATCGTCAAATACAATGATGTGTTCTTCAACTGGTTGAGGCCTCAGTTACTGATGGTAGATGATTATGCGTATTATGGCTTGGATTTCAGAGGTGAGCAAGATTTGGTTCTGCCTAAAGATTCTTAGTGGGGGAGTTTAGTTAAGAAGTACATTTTTGGTTTTATAATGTTTTTTGTAAATTTTAAAATATGGAATGTTTGTTATGTTTTTAATCTGAGGACCAATCAAAAACTCTTTGAAAATGCAAAATTAGGGCCGCACAGACCTCCAGGTACATCCTCCATTCAAAGACGAGGGGAAGCAACCAAGGTGGCAAGATGGGATGTTGGTGACTACAAGGCGATCGAGCAGAACCTGAAGGGCTTGACAATAGATGTCCCAGATATCTCTATCAATGAGATCCCGAGACGTTATCAGCGTCATATTTTGGGCGTATTTGGTTCTATTGGTCGACTGCTCCATAGGGTATCATGCGGAATTGTGTGTTATCATGAGCAACATCCTTGATGTTATTTTGTAAATGAAGCCATGTGTTTCACATTTTGATATTTTGGTCTTCAGACAAAACACTTTTTGTAAAACAATTTATCGTTATATATACATGAGACTTCTACTGGCTTACTTTTTTTTTATATACAATATGTGATTGGATTTATAAATGTCTCAAATGTCTATCTAACACATAGTTATCGAATGCATTTGTTAATGTTTTTAGACATCTAGGAATGTGTTGATATTAAATATAATCAAAATAACGTTCCAAGAGGTGATTTCGTAAATATACCCTTAATAAATTAGGACTCCGGATAGCATAAACATTACTTAACTATAGTACTACTAGCTGTGAATTGATTCGTATGAAAAGGTGATGGATTCCAAGTGAAATAACGTTGGTCAAAAATTCGATGACTACACTATATTCTGCGATATTGTTAGTTGCACGACCAAGGCAGACACCATGTATACTGATTAATTTGTTCTTAGGTGCGTAGATTTCCCAAGCAGCAGATTGTAAGTTATGAGTACTACAACTAGTGCCATCGATGAAGCTAATGTAGGGTAGCAAAGACATCGACATATGAAAACCAAGAACAACATAAGGTAAGCAGTTGGGGGTTGAAACCAAATAATGAAAAGCACACAAAAGTATCACACAAGAGTATGATACAGTAAAAATACAAGCACTCATGCAAAGATAACCTAAGCATAGTACTTCTTCAAGTAAATTCCATTTATGGGTTCACTCAAAGGAATTCCATCATAATCCACTAAATCGTAAGCTCCCTTCTTCAACACTTGTTTGACGATATAAGGGCCATGCCACATAGCCTCGAATTTTTCTTCCCCTAGTAAATCACAATCTTTTTCATAGAGGAGAACAAGATCACCTTCAGAGACAACACGTGGCTTGACATGTTTGTCGTATTGGGATTTGACATGATTTTTTTGAGATTCAATAACCAGGGTGGCATCACGATGGGTTTCATCTAATTGCATCATGTACAATAGACATTCCTCTTCAACAGAGGTGTTGGGAAGAAGCTAAACAACTAGCTTCAAATATGGTATCTCATATTCAATTGGAAGGACAACTTCTATACCATACACTAATTGGAAAGGTGTAAATCCTGTGGTAGACTTCACAAATGTCCGATAGGCCCATAATGCCGAAAACAACATGGTGTGCCAACTTGTCTTGTGAATTCCTATTATCCGTCAAAGCATAGTAATAAGAACTTTGTTTATCACTTAAACCTGGCCATTGGCCTATGGATAGTAGGGGGTTGAGTTTTCATGCCGAAGACCCAACTTTTTAGTAAGCTCAGACATCATGAAATTTCGAAAATGGTTACCGTGATCAGTGACGATAGCTTATGGGATTCCAAATCAAGTGATGATATGATTGAATATGAACAAGGATGTATTTTTTCTTGTATTATCGAATGTAGGCATCGCCTCAACCCATTTAGTGAAATAGTCCATGGCTACGATGATGTATCCATGCCCCCCAACCGAGTGAGGGTTAAATGTCATGAATTCAATGCCCCATTTTGTGAAAGGACCAATGGAAACTACAGGGTGTAAAGGATAAGGATGAGATCTTATCTTGTTATTATACGTTTGACAAGCATGACACTTATAGACAGAGGTAATACAATCTTTAAACAAAGAAGTCCATAAATACCCTTCTCGTAGGATCTTTTGGGTAGTGGCATACCCAAACATATGACCACCACATGCTCCAGACTCACATTCATTCAAATCTTTCTCAGCCTCATCATAGGTGAGACAATGTTGGAAAATAGAGTCAACACGACGATGATAAAGAGTGTCACCGAGAATTATGTATTAATGGGCTTGAAACCGTATATGATGATGGNATAAGAACTTTTTTTATCACTTCAACCTGGCCATTGGCCTATGGATAGTAGGGGGTTGAGTTTTCATGCCGAAGACCCAACTTTTCAGTAAGCTCAGACATCATGAAATTTCGAAAATGGTTACCGTGATCAGTGACGATAGCTTGTGGGATTCCAAATCAAGTGATGATATGATTGAATATGAACAAGGATGTATTTTTTCTTGTATTATCGAATGTAGGCATCGCCTCAACCCATTTAGTGAAATATACCATGGCTACGATGATGTATCCATGCCCCCCAACCGAGTGAGGGTTAAATGTCATGAAGTCAATGCCCCATTTTGTGAAAGGACCAATGTAAACTACAGGGTGTAAAGGAGAAGGATGAGATCTTATCTTGTTATTATACGTTTGACAAGAATGACACTTATGGACAGAGGTAATACAATATTTAAACAAAGAAGGCCATAAATACCCTTCTTGTAGGATCTTTTGGGTAGTGGCATACCCAAACATATGACCACCACATGCTCCAGACTCGCATTCATTCAAATCTTTCTCAGCCTCATCATAGGTGAGACAATGTTGGAAAATAGAGTCAACACGACGATGATAAAGAGTGTCACCGAGAATTATGTATTGATGGGCTTGATACCGTATATGATGATGGTTTGTGGTAGAAAGGTTGGGCCAGAAATTTTGAGTCTAGAGATAGATGATAATATCTTTATACCAAGCATCATCAGAACTGATCATAAAAAGGGACTCATCAGGCAAGGAATCCTCTTCCATGTTTTTTATCTGAGTGGAGGGAAGTTCACATATAAATTGGACGAAAACCAATGATTTCTTAGACTTAGCATGTTCAAAATCTAAGTCGAACTACTGGAGAATATCTATCCATTTGGAGTACATGCCTCCCAGCAATTGGCGCGTAAGGATATGTTGCATAGGGTTTCAATTGGAAATAACAGTGGTCCTGTGTAATAAGATATAGTGACAGAAACATTGGACAGATTGAACAGCTGCCAAGGCCAGGTTTTCCACATGTAGGTATTTGGCTTCGGTAGTCATGAGACTTCGACTCAAATAATAAATTACATGTTCTTTCTGCGAATCATCTTCTTGGACTAAAACCATGGCAATGGTAGAGTCTGAAGAGACAAGGTAGAGGAAATAGTGTCAACTATAATCGGGTGGGAAAAGCAGTGGTGTATGAGTTAGGGAAAATTTCAAATATTCGAAGGCTTTGTTGGCAATCGCTTCCCATACAAACTCGTAACCCTTCTTCAATAGTCGAGTAATTGGGGATGAATCGACGCAAAATGTTTGCCTTCCATTGCAAACTTTGAAGCTGGTATAGTGTGGAAGGAGGAGGTAGATTAAGGATATCCTCAACCTTCAAAGGATCCACCCTATTTCCAAGTCAGATAGACTCCACACAAAAAAAAAAATTGTGTGGGTTTAAGCATATACAATAGTAACAAGAACAAATGAAAATGGCTCGGAGATGGTCTGGGTGATCTTGGCGATGCATGGAATGCATCGGTTGATCATTGATATACGGTTGTATGATGTGCTTCATATCGTGAAAAGAATAAGATATGGTGCATTGAAAAGTCGCACCAGCGTTCTTTAAACCAAAAGGAAGTTTCCAGTAGGAAAAGGTACCCCCAGAACAAATAAAAGCAGTCTTGTTTTGATATATGGGAAAAATATTAATCTAATTATAGCTGGAGAAGCCATCCATTAAAGAGAAGATTTCACTCCCAACGCAATCGTCGACGATCTGGTCGATGAACGGGGTTGGGTAATTGTCCTTAGGACAAGCTTTATTAATATCCCTATAATCGACACATACACGGATCGTGCCTTGTTTTTTATTTACCGGAACTATATTAGAGACCCAATCGGTTAAAGCCACAAGATAGATAAAGCTAACTTTAAGAAGTTTTTCAACTTCGAGCTTGATATCGACGGCATTGTGAGGGTGGACCGGGCGAAGTCTCTGCCGAACGGGTTTAGTGTTCGGGTAGGTCTTAATTTCATGCACAATGATATCAGGATCAATACCCGACATCTCTTCGTAGCTCCGAGCGAAAACGTCATAGAATTCTTGAAAAATGGATTTATAAGTGACGACTTCATCATTGGAGCATGAGGCTCCAATCTGAACATTTTTGACGACTCCAGGTTTAATGGATATGTAAATAGGAATGATGGGTGAGATATTACTCAAGTTCAATTCATAAATAACATCATTTGTTGACTTGGGAACATAGGAAATAACAACAACGGTTGACGAAAGCGAAATCCATTGGTAATTCTCTATGATGTGTTGCTCTAGGAAGAGAATGGAACGATGATATGTCTGATGGGGTGTCTTCCATGGACATAACTGATATGATCATCTCATCTATAGGAAATATTACATGAAATGGATCCAGAGATGAATTAACAAGAGAGGCAGTAGAAGGGATTGTCCATTGAATGGCTTGATAAGCGGATTCAACCAGACCTAAAGGCATTTGTTTTCCATAGCAAAGATAATCACCAGGGTCAGGTACTATCCACGGGTCATGAGGCGCAGGGGTTTCATGAACAAAGGTGGAGATCATGTTGATTGAGGCAACAAAGGGAGTTGGAACATTGGGGGTTGGTATGGGGAGGGTGCCCATCAAAGTGAAATCTTTCAGGAGACCCACCTCGACATTATCGTACGCAGGAGTTTTCTTTGAGATAAAGGGTAGGTTGCTAGTATGAGAATTGGAATTGAAAAAGGCCAGTTGGTCAACCATAATGAATTTTCCTTGATGTGGGAAACGTAACACATGGAAAAGGGTTGACACGATGACACACATGGAATCAATCTAGCTACATCCAAGTAAGATTTTATAGTCAAGAGGTGCATCAAACACCTTGACCTCGACGTTGACCAATTTTCCTTCCAACGTAATAGACAACGAGGGAAGAACATTGTAGGGTTTACAACCAAAACCATTGAAAGCCTGAAGTGTATTGTGTGATTAGGTGAGGGGTGGAGAGCCAATGGATTTCCAACAAGCAACATACATAACTCAAGTCGAGGCACCCTCTTCAATAACAGTTCTACAGATGTTCTTGTTCTTGAAAACAACATGAATCTGAAATGCTAACTAAGGAGGTAGCCTTGGAATGTTATCTTCTAGTTCAAAGATTATCAAATTCATATTTATGGGATCAATTCCACCGATGGCCTTTACCAATGCCTTTCGTTGAGCAGGACAACATTGAAGGACTTCAAGAGCTGACATCGTAGAGGGTTCTTGCACAAGATCTTCTACAATGTTGTAGTTTTGAGAATCATGTGCATGAGGATTGAAGGTAGACTTATGAACAATGACCCTTGGAGGAGGGTAGAGAACTATATTGGGACATAGTCATTCGAGATGAAGAGGACTGTTGGGAGGTGAAGTTGAAGGAGTGGGTTGAACCAATGAAGGTGGTAAATAGTCAAC
This sequence comes from Picea mariana, assembly GCA_032191745.1. Lineage (NCBI taxonomy): Eukaryota > Viridiplantae > Streptophyta > Pinopsida > Pinales > Pinaceae > Picea > Picea mariana. Next base: position 8,116 of record JASDQU010194260.1, on the reverse strand, counting down.
TTTCTCCTTTGAAGGAGAATAATCTTTGGCTCGAGTGGTGATTGCAATGTCATTCTTGGTAGAATTACCAGTACACATAAGGACATATGAAGTGATGGAAGGAGAGGGTTGGCCATGAATGACCAGTTGGGCTTGCAATTGAGAAGGGAAAGGTTGTGACAAAATGATAGGTGTGGGAGGATTTTCGGTCCCCTAAAGGAACTTAGTGACCTCAGTGCGTCTTGGACAATATTTGGTGTAGTGATCATCACCACAGATAAGGAAAGGATATCAAGGTTTACACTTATACTTGTCATCAACTGACTGTGTCTTTGGTTTATCGGATTACGGATTGTTATTTCTATCCTCCTTATTCGTACCCTTTCCTTTTTTAGATTTATTTTTTCTGGAAAGGGAGGATTGAATGGAGTTAACCTTAAACGTTTTTTCAGTGGAAGGATTAAGAGTTAGAGCACCTTAAATATTAGAAGAAGTAGATTTGGGATTGGTGTGAGTGGTTGATGTGGATTTAGCGTCAGCATGGAAAGTGTCCATCACACCATCAACAACATGATAAGTTGTTGGGGTTGTTGAGGTAGAGATGGTAGAAGGGCGAGGAGCATCAGGGAGTAAGTCATAATGAGTGTATGTTTGCGAATAAACTAGATCTAGGTACTGAGCGCGACTAATCACCTTCTCTTCAGTGACAACTGCACCCATGGAAATATCAAGAGAGATTTTATTGATGAATAATTTGGTGAAATATTCAGTAAATAATTGATTAGGAAGGTTGAGTTTAATCAAGCGTCTCCTCCGTCTCCACTCATGAATGTGATCGGAGATGTGAGTGTCAGAGGATTTCTTAAATGAACTTAAAATATTGGTTCCTATATCGTAGTAGATGGGAAATTGGTAATGTGTGAGAAAATCCATGGCGAGGGTGTTGAAGTCGTGAAAGAAGCCTCGCGGTAATTCTATGTACCACTTTGTGGCGAAACCCATGAGATTTGATTGGAAGAGTCGTAATTGAATGGAGTTGTCCATCAAAGAGTTGGACGAGAACCAAAGGTGAAAAGTCATAACATGGTTGTTTGGGTATTCCCCCGGTTTACCTTCAAATTTTGGGAATGTCGGATGATAGTTTGGCTGGTATAACGGGCCAATGGGGAGAATGTAATACAAGATCATTTGAGATTCTAGACAAGTCAGGTAAATACAAAGTGGCTAAAAAGGGAAATTGTCGATTCACTAGAGGGTACTGGTGACTTTGGGAAGGAAGTCCCGTCGATAAACCAGTAGGATAGTAAGTCGTCTACATGTAAGTCGAAGTTCCTGACAGATTCAAATGTGGATGTGGAGGCATGTAGCCCATAGGGTTCGGTTGGTTGGAAATGTTCCCTTGAAAAGGAACACTAGAGTGAACATGTGGGCCCCAAGTGCAATTTAAAGAACCGAGATATGGCTGGCCAGAGTGAGGGGGTACAAAAGAGGTAACTTGAGGTTGTTTCCCCCCAAATGATTGTGGATTTATTTGGGCAAGAAGGTTCCAAAGTTGGGCTAGTGATCCTGATGTATTTTGTCCATACAGTGGGTTATAGATTCCAACCTGAGGTTGTCCTCCAAGTGGAGGATACCCCCCAACATGAGATTACCCCCCAACGGGAATTTGGTAACTAGAAGTGAATGGATAATAGGTGCTTCCAATTGGATTGGAGCCACTAGGGCTAGATCCCCTAGGAAAAGGTGAATAAGACCCTCCGGAGAGGACCTGGGAAGGTGTAGGAACAAAACCAGTAGCAACATTGTACCCAGGTGAAACAAAAAGTTCAGAAACACCGGATGGAACCTGGGTAGGGATGACAATGTGTTAAGCCCTAATATTGGCTCATTACCCCTTAATTGGGGAATATTATATTAGTAATGTTATTTTATTTATGTTGGCTTTAGGCCATT
>JASDQU010194259.1:0-15927 GCA_032191745.1 Picea mariana | reverse complement strand
TAGCTAGAAAAAAAAAAGACATAATATGTTCCTTTTATTTTATAATATTCCCGTGACTACATCGACGAGATATTTCTGACTTCTGCAAAGCACATGCCTAAAATTTCAACTCATCTAAATGCAGAGAGCAATAAGCACCCCGCTACATAGCAATAAATGCTATGTATTCTACTCTGGCGGTGCGTTTTTGGATTTAGAGAAGGGGTGGACTTTCAAATATGAACAAATTGTCAAATTTGACGGTTTCAATCACTTTAATGCGCGTTTTGACACATTCAACAAAGAATGTTGACGGTTTCTCAAAACAATTTAACGTAATTGATGGGAAAAGTACATGTGATAGAAATTTTTCTCATCAAATTCCATCCCTGATTTAGATTAACTCTGGATCCAACGATGCACACCCCAAGATAGAGAGTAATTAATGCTCTGTAACAAGGTGCATAATCTCTGAATGCTACCTTGATTTTCTTGTTACGGTGGAAGGACATTACAGACCATATGCCAATATCAACCTCTGTCAGGTTGTGTTTGAGTTTTTTGAGTTTGACAAGAAACTTTGACGGCTCTCAGTTCGTGCCATTTGAGAGATGTGGAAAATTTTGTCCATCTTGTAGGTCTTCATGTCAAAGTGGGCAAGCAATGTCATAGTCTAAATATTCTACGAAATGATTATTTTTCAACAATATTTCTGGGGACATTTGTCCGAAATCTGGCGATAAATTGTTAGATCCATAGATTTGAGTGATTATTTCTATATAATCTGAGTGCCCCAGGGGTTTTCAGCGTGCTAAATCCATTTCCGCATTCAGAAATGGATTTTAAACAACAAAAAATAGTGATTTCGTGAAAATTTGTATCATCAGATTCCGACGTAAAAAGTCATTTCGTAGAATAGTTAGACAACACCACGAGCAATAATCACTACCAACGAGTTCAAACCCAAGGGTCCAAATCCATTGAATCTTTCCAAATGGGTTAATTCAAATTCATTCTAGAAGTGGATTCATAAAACATATTTGTGAAGGTAATAAATATTATAAAATTTCAAAAAAAATTATAATTTTAACAAAACATTAATGTTTGAATCAAATTTGGAGGACTATTTTTAATTTAAAGTTGAAGGGTATATATTTGTTCATTCCTTTCTTGATAAAAAGTTGAAAAAGGGCGTAGTCTAAAAGTACTACATTTTTTTACTTTTTCTGGCGACTACCATGGAAATACGGCAACATGATTGTTGGCAAAATCATAATTTTACAGTTTCAAATAGTTTTTTTGAGTGCATAAATGGAAGGGAATCAAAAAATGTATGTTGAACCACTGAAATATGCCATTCCAACTATCCCATTTTTCGAGGAAACTCATAGAACTAGATACACACTTCACAAAAATATTCTAAATAAAATATTGTCTTTTCAATTATTTAAAATTTTAAAATTTAACAACAACTAGATACATAAGTTGAAATTTAAACAAAAAATAATAACAAGCATACTTTGTAATTTCAAATATAACATTTTGATGGATTATATATACATTATTTATAATAATAATACTAATAATGGGTAACCATTGAGCCACATTTTCTTTGGACAAATTCTAGAGTGTTAAAAATCACGATATAAAACTTTCGATACAATCGCAAAATCAAACATTTTTGTGAACACTCGTTGTTTTAATCCCAATTATAGGTTTTGTGATGTTGACAAGGTTCATTTTGTGCAAGTTCATATCTAAAATTACTAAAGAACATACATGAGCTTAATAGAGTTTTTAATCCTAAACATAATCATTAAATAGTTTTATGTGAAACAAAGAAAAATTATGCATTATCCTTATGACGAGCTCGACCAAACTTGTACAAGATTGGTGGATAGTTCAAAGATTTACATTTAATTCTTAGTTGTGTGTTTTGTTCCCACTATCTATTGTATTAGTGGGGATTCCATGAATTACATACTAAGTGGTTGAGAGGCCATCCAATGTATTGAAATAATAATCATATTAGACATCGAATCTATAACCATGTCATGAATTTTAATAGGCAAACACATAACATTATAAATGTGATAAAATAAACATGAATCAACATGTTTGATATTATTAGTGAGATGGAATATGTGACCATGAAAAAATAGAGATGACATATTTCCTTGGGTTTGCTTAATATCTATTGTTTGCTCTTCAAAATTGGTATCCAACAACTCATTTGTAATTAATCTTACTAATAAACTTTCAATGTCATTGCAATTTACATACATAACCTATGACTAATAGTTTTTTTTTTTTTTACATAGCCAAGAGTGGAGGCAAAGATAACAAAGGGAATGGAATTATGGTAAGTGCCAGAGGCAAATATAACAAATAAAATGAAATTATGGTGGGTGTGGGATTATAAATCATGATGTATGTAAACTAAATGTGATGCCAATTCCCATATCGATAAGAGTCAACAATGTTCATAACACATGGATTCAAGTGGGGATTCACAAAGACAATCTGTCTAAGCTTATTTGGGAAGCTTTCATTAATTGAGACATAAATAGTGCATACACCAATACACCAATAGGATATTTATCTAGCTGTGAGCTATGTGATGGATTTGATGCTTTGGAAGGGTACACCATGGAATGGTACATCATATTAGAGAATAGATAAGAGATAAATATAATAGAGATGGTTTTAGTCTTTATATGCCAAAGACAGGTATTGTGTGATGAACCAATGCTCATTGACCGACCAAGCATTGGAAGTCTAGACATTGATGGATTATTGAAAATATAAGCCTTCTTTTGACATTCTATTATATTTGTTGTCCTTCATAAATCACAAGTGATTTTAAAAATTTACATTTTTTTAAGGGTGTTTTTTGAATTACCCTTCTAGGATAGGTTTGAACCCCTTGGAAGGAATAGGAAGGGTTCAATTTTGATCATTGTTTCCAATGCTTTGTTGCTCAATGAGCATTGCACCTTATTTATTATATGGGGACATATGTCAATAGTGAGAGAGCTTAGGATTCTACACCCAATACTTTCCTTTGACATCTAAATATTAAAATCATGTCTATTCTTGTTGGCTTTCATCTATTTTCTAATATTGTGTACCTATCCACAACATTAAATTTATCATATAGCTCATGATTTTATAATCTTTCTATTGTCTTGGCATATGCACCATTTTAAGTGTCACTTAATGAGAGTTTTCTAAAGAAGATTGGACACCATGCCTTTCTAAATCCCCACTTGAATTCATGTGTGATGAGAATTGTCTTGGCATATGAACCATTTGAAGTGTCACTTAATGAGAGCTTCCCAAAGAAGCTTGGAAACCATGTCTTTCTAAATCCCCACTTGAACTCATGTATGATGACAATTGTCAATCCTTGTAAATATGAGAATTGACATCTTATTTAGTTTCCATACTTCAATGTTTTTGAAACTTGGACTCACCATAATGCCATTTCCTTTGTTATCTTTGTCTTTGTTCTTTTTTGCGTAAAACACCAATATAATTAGTCATAGGTTATGGATTAAATTCTAATGGCACTAGAAATTTATTAGTAAGATTAATTGTAAATATGTAGCTCAATGGAAATTTCGAAGCCCAAACAATAAAGTTTGAGCAAACTCAAGAAAATGAGGTTATCTCTCTTTCTTCATGTTCAAATATTCCATTTGGAAGCATGAAACTAGATATATATGAAATATATATTTATATTTAATAAATTTATTATTCATCATCTTATTCAATGTACAACAACGTGTATTAAATACACGTAAATGAGTAGAGTCACATCTTTTTGTCTAAAAAGATGTGACTTTACATTAAAAGTATAATTATTACATTAATGATTTAATTAGTAATTAATGACATTGTAATATACATATGGTATATTACAAGTCATCCCTCCCTAAAAAATCTTCATCCTCGAAGCATAGGCAAGGATGAATGCTTGAATCTAAAGCATTAGTCATAGCTAGATTTATCTCTTATGGAAAAAGAAATCTCCTTATGAGCTTGAGGAGGAGGTATAATAAGATTATGATCCCATCTTTGGAGTTCACATTCCTGTTGACATTCATGTTGCCTTTCCATTTCACGTGTTGTTAAAATTGAGATATAACCATTTCCTCTCATGGAGACCATTCTGCCTTGAAATGGATTTTATTTTGTCATCAACTAGCATCAATGATAGTGGGTTACTCTGGAGCGTTGTATCCTCACCTCCACATGACTAGTCATCAACATTGTATTTAGGCTCTTGTATAAATGAATTTTCAAATGATGATGCCCCACTTTTATCATTTGTCGATGTTTTATTATCAATAATAGGTATGGTCATTTCCATCATGTTTGTTGTTGGTTTTCTTTCAACAGAGGCATGAGATTGATCAGGTTGTTGAATAAAAATCTCCCTTGGGTTTTCTCTTGGGGTGAACATGTTTTCTTTTGGGGTGAACATGGCATCTGCCTTTGGAGTGCTAGGTGCTTCTTCATTATCACTAAAAAATTATACCTTGGGAAAATCCTTCTTGGGATTGTATCTACATGAATGTATGCAAATCCTTGACCTTTGAGTGACATGCCTTGGAGTTAACAACGATGTTGTCCTTACTTGAACATGTTTTTCATTAACAAGAAAAGTAGCTATTCCATATTGAATAGAAGGAGATCCCCTGCTTCGTTCCATAGACATATAAGGTAGCATACCCGATATGTTAGAGGCGGATGTGGAATATTTAGTTAGAGTGGGGAATAAGAATGTTGCACGAGGATTGTTACTTCTAGACTGAATGTGATTTAAATCACACGACACATATTTATGTTCCTTTACATTGCTCGGCTGACATGTAAGTATTCCATGAGGAAAGGGTCTAGGACTAGAATTTTAAGATCTAGGGTGTGCTGCTCATCAAACAATGTCAACGTTATTTCAAGGGGGATGACCTCCTCCCACCATGATTTAAGGAAAATATCCGAAGAGTTTGCTATTTTATTCGCCACATTTGGGTACCCTGCTTCTTCCAAGAATAACCAGAAGACTAGGGTTTCCTTTGCAAGATCTGACTCTATGCTTAAATTTAGAACTAAACTTGGATAAAGGTTGCAGTCCATGTTATAAAATGATTTGATTTGTGTGCCAAAACGACATGTCATGATAAATGTTGAAGAGTGAGGGTGGCAATGTAGGATGGAAACAATCTAAAACAAAAAGTCTCGAGGCAAATATCTATCCTTCAATCCGATGGGATCTACGATCATGCCCACTTCTCTAAAAAATTCCTTAGAATAATCACACAAAGAGGGGTAGTGATGGAAGAAAGAATGAAACCACCCATCTAATACCTGATGGCACCTTTTCTGGGTAGTGTTGGTAATAAATACATAGGAGATTAAGTCTCTGCCACAAGCCCTTCCAATATCGATGTGCCTCGACACAAAAATTAGTAGCGAACTTGGACATCCTAACTCTACCGCTACCAACTTCGATTGTGAATAGATCATAATTGAATTCCTCACTCTTGCCATTATCAACCTCGACTCTTGTGCTCAAACAATGACATTGCCAAAAACATTTATATTTCTCTCTTTGGAGACTTTCAAGTTTCTGCAACTGATTTTGCAGAGTTCTCGTAGGCCAAACCAAGGGGAAATTATAGAATTGGAGTGTGAAGTGTACAAGTCTTATACACTTTGAGGGGGAAATGTTGTAGTGACACATCTAGGGGATTTGATGGAGATATCCATGTATGCATGTCCTTTATTAATTTTTAGTAATACTTTGGGGTTTTTGTTTAATGGTGGATTTGATGACATGTTAGAATCGACGCAAATGTTTCTGGAGTTTGTTAGTGGATACTTATCCAAGGGGAGGTGAAATCCTCAGATGATATATTGGGACCGGAGGATGGATTCATTTAGATGAAGGAGAAATTTTTCCACATTGACTAGATCTGAAAATTCCACGTAGGAATACCCTCGTGGGTTCCCAAACTCGATTGTAGAAATGGTAATGCATTGTACTGTCCTGCAACACTCAAAATGTGTCTTAAAGTCCTCTGTTGTGCACCAATAGTCCACCTTATCTATGTAAAATAAGTACCTGTTGAATTCTTCTCGCCGTCCTCCCATTATCGCTCCTCCTTGTTTAATATGCATCACCTCCTCTTGGATTTTGTATTCTGTCACATTTTTTTCCTTCGAGTTCTTCAACTTTCACATGGGTGAGTGCTTGCTCATTTAGTTCGGCCATATGAAGGGACAACTTTCCAAGAAATCCTTCAAATTTCCTTGCCTGAGTGGGAAAAGTAGGTGAATTTTGGCATGCTCCTCATATTTAAAACCTCCTTGGATTTTCTTATTTATATGGTCTCATTCAATTTGGGCATTGCCTTGATCAACTTGTTGTTGAAATAAATGATCTTCAACTTGTTTATCCTCTTTCAGTTGATTACAAGCACAAGATTCATTTTCCTTTTCTCCATCTTCATATTCCTCCTTTGGAATTCTTCTTCTTAAAATCTCCTTTGCTATTAGATTGCATGATATGCCCTTCATTTGCAGAAATATAGTGAGCATGTTCCACTTCAATAGACTTGTCACTAGGTTGATTAATGTTGCATAGTAAGGAGGATGGAGGAATTTTCTTGAAAACATTAGGGGTCATCTTGGTGTCAGAGGGATTCTTCTGAAGTTCTTCTTGAAGTGAGATTTGGTTTTGGCAGAAACCCCTCTCTTTTAAGCACACCAAGATTGCCTGCTCTAATTGTTCTTCTATTATTTCATTCACATAATTATTCATTTATTCGAGAGTGCCACTCATATTCTCCATAATGTTTTTTGTGTTTTCAAGTACGACACTTATGGTTTCCATACTAAAGCATGTGACTTCAATTTAATGAAAAATGTTTTGCTCTGATGCCACTTGGAAGCATGAAACTAAATGTATATGAAATATATATTTAATATTTAATAAATTTGTTATGCATTGTCTTATTCAATGAAAACAACGTGTATTAAAGTAAATGAGTAGAGTCACAAATTTTTGTCTACAAAGACGCAAATTTAAATTAAAAGTATAATTATTACATTAATGATTTAATTAGTAATTAATGGCATTGTAATATACATACTGCATATTACACCGTCTTTCTAAAGGTATCTAACATGTTGATTCATGGTTATTTTATGGAATTGGTAATGTTATATGTTTCTATGTTACAAGTCATTACATGGTTATAATTTTGGTATCTTGATCCAGGTGGATTTCAGTGGCCACCCACCTATTCCAACTGGCTCACATACAGATTTCTACTTGGTAGTTTTTTTCTATCTTTTCGGGTCCTAAACTTCCCGGACAGTTTTGAGGCACTAAACAATGTTTTTTGGGCCCACAAAAATCACATTTTAAATGAAGTTAGAGTGTGACAACATAATGTGTAGTCCTCGGATAGACCTTTCCAATGGGCTATCATGTGCCTAAAATGGAGATTGTATGCAAAAGTTACGACCTCAGGAAGTTGATGTACCAACTTACCCCAACAAGGCTCACATGAATTTTGGCGCTTCATGTCATAGGGTTAGGTTTTTGGATGTCTAGGGTTTTGGCATTCATGTTTGATGTAAAAAGGCCTTTGGAGCCTCATTGTACTCAACTTCTTGTGAATGATCATAGCCATCACATCTCTTCTTAGAGATAAGCTGCCACCATTGTAGCAATCTTGTTTCAGTCTGCATTTTACAGTTCCATCATATTTCTTATTTAATAGAAGTCAAGTTTTACTGTATCTCTGTTATCATTCACTATTTGTCTATGTTAAAACTATAGATATTCTTTTTCATTTTGTTCTTCTCATAAATATGGATCAGTGGTATCAGAGCGTTCTTCTCCTTATCGTTTTTAGTGCATGCCCCTATGAGGTTAAGGTATAGAGAGTTAGGACTCGAGCTTGTTTCTCTTGAGGAAAAATTCTCTTTCATGCCCAAGAAACCTTCCATGGTGAGAGAAAATAAAGATGACGAGACATGAGATCCTTTCAAAATGTTTCTCGAGGACTCCCTCAAGTGACAAAGGAACTATATGATGGATAAATTTGCACAAATCCTTCGACGACCATCGACAAGCGACACATCTACCTCAAGTGGAGGCGCCACCCCCTTCAAGGTATAAATAGATTTTGATATTCCTATATTTGAAGGTCAAATAGATGCATATGTTTTAGATTAATGGTTAAACCTTCTAGAAGGGTATTTTTATATCCGCAACTTTTTTGATAGAGAAAAGATTACATTTTCACTCCTCAAGGTCGTCCCCCATGTCAAATATTGGTGGGAGACTTTATGTGAGCAAAAGGAAATAGAGGGATCTACATTATTTGTAGTTGTATCCACTTGGGGTTCCTTCAGGGATGTTATTAAGGAACAATACTACCCTATTGGAAGTTATGATGACTTATATACAAGATGGACCACATTGTGGTAGGAAAGGAACCAAACAGTGCCAGAGTTCACCAATGTCTTCCATACCTTGCGCACAAATATGGGTATAAATTACTTTGAGTGACATATGGTGCTCAAGTACCACGGTGTTCTGCATAGATACATATAGACATAAATGGAGTTTCTGGAAATTTCGTCCTTGGGCATGGCCTATTGATATGCTGTGAAAATAGAGCAGAAACTTAAGCAAGAGACACGATAGTTTGGGTTTGCAAACCTCTCACCACAGAAGTAGGGAAAAGGCGGCCCAAACATGAAGATTAAAGGGAAGAGCAAGGATGGGAAGCCTCAGGACAACCAATCCAAACCACAAACAAAGAAGGAAAATGGGAGGACAAAGAAAAACACTGGGAAATGGTGTGAGTTACATAAGATCCCCTAGCATAACACCATTGAATGTCACTCAAAGTAGTGATTGGTGGATGAGGTGAAAGCTTTTGAATCAGATGGAGGCTCCAAATATGAGTGAGAGCCAGAAAAAGGGAGATGGACCATTGATGCAGAACCCAGTGCCACCGTTGCTACCACCACCAAGGTCCAACCCAACGAACCTGATGAACCAAAGGAATGTGAGTGCCTCTTTCATTCATAGATGTGGGTGAAGGGTACACCACAACACTTCATCATTGATAATGGTAGCCAGAAGAACCTCATTTGATCAGAGGTCGTCAAGCGGTTGGCTCTGCTGACATCACCACACTCGTAGCCGTACACTATCAGATGGCTTTGCCAAGGGAGTGATCTCCATGTCAGCCAACAATGTTGCTTGACCTATGACATCAAGCCCTTCAAAGATGAGGTATTGTGTGATGTTTCCCCCCTTGAAGTTTGTGATGTTATTTTGGGCCAACCTTATTTATGGAAACATCATGTTGTATATGAGTCCAATCCTCGTAGTGTTATCATTAATTTGTACAGGAAATTATACAGGATACCAGAGGTAGTCCCATCTACCACCATTTCCTTGATATTTTCTAAGAAATGCAGGAAGTCTCTCAAACCAGGAAGTTTGTCTTCTTTGTGATTCACACTCAGAGTGAGCGAAAGGTTGCAACCACATCCATGTCCTCTGTGATAGGTCTCTCCATGTATTATAAGAAAGTGGATAAGGTCATGGAAGAATAAAAAGACATATTCTCCTCACCCACTCGAGTACCTCTTCATTGTTAGGTCAAGCACTCAATCGATTTGACCCTCGACGCACCGCTACCTAATGGGCCAGTTGATCACCGATCTCTGTCAGAAAATGAGGAAATCAAGTGCCAGATCCAAGAGCTTCTTGAAAAGGGGCACATCCGCCCAATCTCATCACCTTGTGGAAGCCCAATCATGCTTGTGTAGAATAAAGACGGGTCCTGGAGACTCTTCATTGATTATCGAGCCCTTAATAAAATCACAATCAAGAACCGATACCCAATTCCATGAATTGACGATATCCTTGAATAACTCAAGGGGGCCAAATACTTTAGTTAGATTGATTTGAAGTTTGGCTACCACCAGGTCCCAATAGATCAGACCAATGTATGGAAGACTACCTTCAAGTCCAAAGAAGGTATTTTTGAATGGTTGGTCATGCCCTTTGGCTTGAAAAATTCCCCAACAACTTTCATGAGGATGATGGATGATATTTTGCATCCTTTCACCAATTATTTTGTGGTAGTTTATTTGGATGACATGCTCATATTCAACAAGAATTGGGTGGAACACTTGCAACACATTCAACAAGTTTTACACACTCTGCGACAACACAATCTATATGCAAATTTGGAAAATTCTCCTTCGGCATGAATAAGGTCCAGTACCTAGGCTACATTGTGGATGAGCATGGGGTGCATGTCAATCTAGCCAAAATCCAGGTCATCCGTGACTAGCCATCCCCGACCACACTCATTAAGCTCCATAGCTTCTTAGGCCTTGCCAATTTCTATCGCAGGTTCATGTTGGGATTCTCCCACATTTCATGGGACCTTATCCAAGTGACCAAGGGCGATGGAAAGGAAAAATTCATGTGGGGCTAGTCGCAATAGAAAGAATTCAATGATTTGAAGCAAGGCTTGTGCTCATCCTTGGTTCTCTCATTACTCAAACTTCAACAACCATTTGATATTGAGACATACACTTCATACTATGTTGTGGGCATAGTTCTCACTTAGCATGGACATCCCGTAACCTATCATAGTGAGACACTATCAGATATTGTCCATAAGTACCCCACTTACAACAAATAAATGTAATCCATTGTATAAGTCTGTCGCTAGTGGAGGCATTGCATTCTTGGGAAGGATGCAATCATCCTCACTGATCATAAGCCTTTGTAGTTAATGCAGACACAAGGCAAATTGCAGAATGACCGCCATCAGAAGTGGTCCACATACATGTAGTAGTTCCATCTCAACATCAAGTATAAGACATGGAGCACCAATTATGTCACTGAATGCCTCAACCGACCTCCATTTTTTGTACTTACCATGATGCTACACTCCTGCGGACATGAGACCTCTAGTTGGCCCCAACTCTATGAGCGAGATCCTGACTTCGCTACTGCCTACCAGATGCTGGGCACAAACACAACTATCACCGATTTTCATCGGCATGATGGGTTGTTGTGCCATATGGGCCATATCTGCAATCCATCAAGTGAGGGAGATAAGATGATTTAAGAAGCTCACTACAGTCGGGTGGCAAGACACTTCAGCGTAGAGAAGATAGTGGCAGTGTTTCAACAACATTTCTATTGATCGAAACTCCGATAGGATGTCAACAAGTATATCAAGTCTTGAACAACCCATGCCATTTCAAAATTGACCATTAAGAAACAAGGCATGTATACCCCTCTTCCTACTCTTGGCAGGCCCTGGGAATCCATCTCGATGGACTACATGTCAGGCCTTCCTTCAACCAAGCAGAGAAATGACTGTGTTTTCGTGGTTGTTGATCGATTTTCCAAGATGGAGATTCTGGTCACCTACAAGAAGAGCATCACAACAGAGGCCACTGCCAAGCTCATCTTCGAACGAGTGTGGGTACATTTTGGGATACCACAAACCATTGTCTTTGATTGGGACAACTAGTTCCTCAACACATTCTGGTCTAGCCTCTGGTCATGGATGGACACCAAGCTCACAAAATCCACAGTCTTCCACCCCCAAACAGATGGCCAAACCGAGGTCGTCAACAGGATGATCGTGCATATTTTGCACATGTACAACTCCAAGCACCCACGCACATGGGATGAGAGTCTTCCCTATGTTTAACATAGTTACAACAGAGCCATACATAACTCAACTGGCCACAACCCCTTTCAGGTGGGGTTGGGATTTCAACCATTGGTTCCCATGGATGTTGCATTACCCCTTGAGTCGACATAGGTAGACTCGTCCCATGCGCAAACCGAAGCTGAAAAATCCACCCGGTTCATTGAAAAAATCCATCACATTCACCAATAAGTTCAAGATATTTTTCAGAAGTTCAATGCCAAGTACAAGCAAGGCCATGATCAAAACTGGGTGCCACACAAGTCTTAGGTGGGAGATAAAGTTTGGTTGCACTTGCCTAATGAACACTTTACATGACCCCATCGAAAGCTTTGTCCACTTTGCTATATACCTTATACCATCACCAAGACTGTGGGTGGAAATGATTTTAATCTCAACATTCCCCTTTCCTTGGCTTTCACCCATTGTTTAATGTGGATGTCCTTCAACCATACTTTCCACCATTATTGGACACCTCAGAGGCAGTCAAATAGTTGACACTGACAGAGCTCAACTCTGACTACATGGAACAAGCATCCACTGATTAGATCGTGGACACATAGATCAAGGGCACTCACCAACAGAAGTTTCAGATTTATCGTGTTGTCAAAGCAGGGCAACTCCTGCACCAAGGCAAGTGGCTCACCTAGGCCAAATTCAACAGAAATTTCCTCATTTGATGAACTCAAGACAATGGATGCCATTGTTTCCTAAGGGGGGAGGATTGAGCCAGGTGGATATTGGTGGCCACCCACCTATTCTAACTGGCTCACATACATATTTCATCTTGGTATTTTTAATTTTCATCTTGGTAGTTTTTTTCTAGCTTTTCGGGTCCTAAACTTTCGGGGCTGTTTTGAGGCTCTAAACAATGTTTTTTGGCCCCGCCATAGTCACATTGAAAAAAAAGTTAGAGTTTTACTACATAATGTGTAGTCCTCAGATAGACCTTTCCAATGGGCTATTGTGCGCCTAAAATGAAGATCATATGCAAAAGTTACGACCCCGAGAAGTTGATGTACCAACTTACCCCAATGGGGCCCACATGACTTTTGGCGCTTCATCTCCTAGGGTTAGGTTTTTGGATGTATAGGGTTTTGGAATTAATGATTTATGTAAAAAGGCCTTTGGAGCTTCATTGTACTCAACTTCTTGTGAATGAGCGTAGTCGTCACATCTCTTCTCAGAGATAAACTGCCACCATCTTTCAGTCTACATTTTACAGTTCCAACATATTTCTTATTAAATAAAATTCAAGTTTTATTGTATCTCTGCTATCATTCACTGTGTTTCTGTGTTAATATTATAGATATGTGTTTTTATTTCGTTCCTCTCATAAATTCATATCATATCTAATATTTTATTATTATTGAGCACATTCTCAGGCCTCTTGACCACTTAGTATGTAATTCACAGTATACCCACTATTACAATATATACTTAATGGTACAAAACCTATAATTAATAATTAAATATATATTTTTTCAACAATTCATTGATCTTGTACATGTTTGGTACTGAAGCTCGTTGTAAAGACAATGCATATTTTTTCTTTGTTTCACATAAAACTATTTAATGGCTTTGCTTGGGATAATTTTTTTTTATTATACTTAACAACATTTTAACTTGTATGTTTATGATTAAGTTTAGATATAAACTTGCACAAAATGGACCTTGTCAACATTACAAAACCTAAAATTAAAATTATACTAGTGATAATTGCGATTATATTTATTCAATTTTCTACATAATCAAATACTCACCCATGTCTTCTCTAGAATGATCATTTCCCTTTTTTTGACTCTATGAATATTTATATATCGAACTCTTTCACTTTGTTCTTGTTGTTTCTAGCTAGCAACATTGACATCTATGTGATGATACTTTGCATGTCAAACATTTTGAGAATACCCCATAACTCATTTCTTATGCTCGAGTGGGCTTTTTAACAAAGTTAGGGAGAAGGTAACATATTTTTTGTTATCATTGATCTTATGCATTAAGGATTATCCTCTGATATCCCACTTTAGCATTAATTTTGCATGGTTTGAGAGATAAAATGAATAATCAATATCCTCATTAATGAGAATAACATACTTGGTGGTTCTGATGACTAATTTCCTTTAGTTTAGTGTTTGTATGGTGTTGATGGCCAGAAATGACCATGTTCAACATTATAAGGAGATCACCCTATCAGGGCCCCAATTAGGCCCTTATCCGTTTGGGATGGTGATTCCAATTGGGTTTATGGGTCTAGTTACCCTTAGCTAAAACTATCTTAAGCTAACCACTAATTTAACCTAAGCTATCTTGTATGTACAAATGTCTATGTATAAGGTATTCAACTTGTTATTGTATGATAATAGATTAGTATTATTAAAAAATTGAAGGGAAATGAATCACTTGTATGTTATTACTTTGGAAAATATGATCCCCTTAAAGTGATTGAAATTAGGGCTTAGTCTAGCTACAATGAAGCTTGCTCCTATGAAAGGAGACTTAAAGAATGAAAAGAGTTTTAATCTAATTGCAAATGCAGATTAATCCTAAGATGCAAGTGAACAAAATAAAAATCTATCTTAATCGGGAGAATGATAGCTTTACTCCTATTCAAGAGCAAGAGTATCTAATAAGAAGAGGGAAGGACTGTAATTGTAATTGGAGTTAAGATGGACCTGCAAATCATCAAAATAGTTCAAGGATTCATAGGTTGTTCAAGAAAATACACAATGAAATAATTATGACAAATAGTTATAAAAAACCTCATGTATATACCCAAATACAATCATGTAAAATAAATTCATTGTGAGATTTATATTGAACTAACGAAATAGTTCATTTTAATCCAATATAAAGGAAATAAAGACAAGTTTGAAAATGATTAATAAATAGTTATTAATCACTACAAACTAATCTCCATGAAATCATACTCAATCTTGATTCAAATCATGTGCAACCATGCGTAGATAGATTTAAACAAAGCATTCACTAACATAAAATGAACGAGATCAACAGTAGTGCTCATATCAATTGTCAGTACACTAATGGAACATAATTTAAATCAAAACAGAAATAATCATCAAATAAATAATAATAAGTCTGCAAATCTAGTACAACAGTGTAAAGAAATCAAAACTTATTATGATTAGCTCCAAAAGTTGTCATACAGTCCTCTGAGTCCCAAAATCCTTCAAGAAACAACTTTACAATAGTGCAAATTCCTCTCCTTTCAGAGATAAAAAATCTACCTATTCTATAGAAAAGATCTCTCTATTACAACAGTGCCATTGAAAGTATCTTCCTGCATAATTTTCCCTCTCGGGTTCCAGATCTAAAACTAGAGGGGATTTTATCCATGAGTAAAGGCTCTTTGCACTATTGTAAGGGAGGATTTTTCCTGTAGGAGATTAACTATTTGTTGAACCAACATAGGGATAACTCTTTGTTTTTTTGTAACCATTTGGAGCATTGTTGCTAGTTTGGGGATTTATTAAAGAGACCATCCAGTTCTTGTTTATTTTCTGTCTTAATGGGTATGAATTATCTTTTCCAACACTGTTTTTAGATTAGAATGATTTATGCTTATTTTAAAATTTTTGACAAGCTATCTTGCAGGATTGGACAGAGGTAGAGATAGAACAAAAATATTGCATTTGGGAAAACATTTATACGTTTAGTTGCATAGTTATCTATCAACTTACTGTTATATTCGTTTTGATTTTATTCTTGTCATTTTGTTTGGATTGTTTCAGTATTTTGATATGATCTATAGGTTCAAATGCATTTCCATTTGAATTAGATATATTCAAAACAAAATTCTGATAACTATTTATCATATAGTTGTATGTGCATACTGGTTTACTAAATAACAGGTTTTGGAACTATTTCCTTGGCCATTCTATTTTCATTTTATTCTAAATTCAATGTTGGTTCACATTTCATTATCTTGCTCTTGATTGGGAAGAGATCTATATCTTTTCCTGATTGAGACATATTAGAATTTATTTTTGTTTTCTGCATCTTAGATTAGAGTGCATCTACATTGTATTTAGGAAACATTTGTAGAAGCCTCCTTTCATAGGAGAAACTCTATTGGTGGCTTAGCTAAGCCCTTATGCCAGCTTGAAGATTGCTTTCTTGGAAGCATTCTACAAGAGAGTGATTATTT